>JAVQJF010090510.1:0-26032 GCA_036023855.1 Gadopsis marmoratus
TCAAAACCCAAACACATTTAAATGATACTTATAACATTTTGTAATAACAGAGAGAAGCAGCAAATGGCCACTTTGGAGAAGCCGAATAAATAAAGTCAGGCATTTTTCTTTTTTAAAAAGTTTCTTAAACGACTATCAAAGTCGCCTAATCAAACTGTTCCGGATCTGTTGTCTGTACTTGACAACTACGAAGTATTTGTGGCTCAATACCACCAGAAAGTGGATCTCTAGCAATCTAAATGTTTTGAAAGTGGTGTAAGTACATTAACGCACAGACGACAAGCGATATGTTAAAAGTTAATAAGCACCTATCTGATCTCATGTCTGATTCCGAAAGAGGAAAGATGCCAAAATGTTTTTAAAACATTAAATCTACAATGTGTTTCTCCCTCTTCCTCTCTTCCTGTGCTGTGTAATCACATCATCCCTTCTCTCCTCACTCTTCCACCCAGCCCTTTTCTGTCTGCCCACTTGATTCTGAAAAATCCCCCACACCCTCTAACTACAGTTTAACTTCATTTTCTACTTAGAGAATCCTTCTCTCGACCCCCATTTGGAGTGATATTTCATCGAACCCCCTTCTCCAGGCCTCTGTCTCCTCTCTCTACAGTTATTTTAAGCCTAAGGCCAGCCTTTCCTCCTCCACATTACAGAGTAATTATGGTATAGACTACGTGTGAGTGCGAGTGGTTACGTACAGAAAATCCTTCAGCAGTCAGTATGCATGCGCTCAAGATAATCTGTGCACGCCTTCGCACATGTGGTATGCAATTTCATTTTGCTCCTGGTTTGGTAAATTCTTACTTACTGTACTGGCTTGATGTCCAAACAAATAAACTAAATTACACACTTAACTTCGTAAACGCTGATAACATTTTATAGTCCCTATTCCACATGCAAGCTGCTGCATAATTAAGGCTACGGGCTGCAGGCACAGTCACGCTGAACTGTTGCTTCAAGACGAGAGATGGTTTGTTAACCCGCTGTCTCGCCTGCAAATAAAGTTAATTGCCAAACCACTATCAATGAATTCGGGAATAAAAAAAATTTGAATATTTGCCTCAAGTTCATCACAGATGCAAGTGTATCAGTATTTTTTTATTACAAGACCGCTGCAGTCTGTAGACTTACTTTCTCATTAGAGTATTTAATTTCCAATAATAAACTGAACATGTCCGCCCGCCAGATTTGCGAGCTGACCCCTGGAGGATGTCAGTCATGAGTATTGTGACGTCAAGTCTGCAATATTTCTATGAATTATGGCTAATCCTCCGAATCCTGACCTTATTAAGCGGCTAGGGCATCGGCCACGATGTGATCGATCCTCAATAAATGCGGTGCCTTCATTGCTTTATAAAATTCAGTGTTTCTGCTATAATTTACATCCACTGAGTCACACTTGGCTAGCTGACTCAGTTCTTAGGGCCACAGCAATCCCCGTCCTCATGTTGCCTTACATAAAAATGAATCCATGGAGCTTCACACAGTCAGGTAACACAGATTTTACATTTAGGAAAAAGAGAGCACTGGTTTAAGATCGGTACTTGGTATCAGCACTGAACTGAGGCTAGTGGTTTGTGTGATGTGTCGTCCGACCTCGTCTGGAAACGGGCGGCACACGCTTTCAGACAGCCTTTCCTCGAACACGTTCATGGTGCTGCACCCGTTTGCACGACATGTAACAGAGGTAACTGCATCAGAAATTTTAGCCCTGCCTACTTTCTCGCACACACACACACACACGCACCTGTCCAATCACTGTACGAGGTGAGAGTGACTGTTACAAAACTATGGGAACCTCTGGATGCCTTTTCTACCCCGAGTCAGAAAATGTATTCTTAGTGCCGTCGTCCTCCCTCTCAGTAAGTCAAGTTCATGCCCCATCACTTGCCAGTCATGGTGATGATCTGCTTACGTTGAAATGGCATTCAGCCTGAGGATAGCATCTGCAAAGCCCATCACAGGTACTGAAAAAGCTGACAGCAAAGACAGACAGCCTGTGATATAAAAGCAATGGCAATGTTTACCGTGGCTCCTACATGCCATGTGCTTGCGTGGCTCTTCTTTCATTTCTCTGTGCTCTAATCCATCGTTTTTTTGTTTGAAAGACTTCCCCTTCGTCAACAACCACAAGTTCTCAGGAAGCATACATCTAAAAATGTCTAGACAAATGGAGGATTAAGACATGAACATACAGTTATAGAGACTCAAATGGCAATTTGTTATTTTACCATCAAATGTACCATTTTTCCGTAAATAAAAAAAAAAGCCGGGTCTCCAATAATGGCGGGGGAATGGGTCGACACAAACAAATCTATCTATAACTCTATAAATGCCACAGGCGTGTGTTTACGTCTCAGCCAAACTGGATGTTGTAGTAACTTACAAGCGCCACAAGATGGCAGCAGCTACATTTCAAGCGCCGTACGGGAACTTTGCAAGTCGGTTCATTTTCCACAGCACATTTCCTGCAACTGCTACACAATAGAAGCCTCGTTAAGAAATGAAGGGTAAGGGGTTCTGCCCATTGACACGCTAGAAGGCTTTTAATTTGAAACTGATAGAGGAAGTGTGATGCAGTAACTTTAACAGGGCAAATGGGAGCTAATGAAAACGAGGCTTCCTAATGGAATATGACCAATTATACTCATCAAACAGAGGGAATTAGAAACAAAGGCCTGCCTCTAATACAAGCCTGCTTCAGATAAAGGCCTGGTACCTTCTGCAGTTCAGCTAAATAAAGGCCCCGGCCACTTCTGAGGAAACACTGTATTCGTTTTAAACCTACCAAGCATGACAAAAGGGATGCCCAGGTACGTGGAGTTGTAGGTGGCACCGGTCAGGTTGAGTATCCCAGCAGCAGTGAGGCCTGACAGTGTGATTGACAGCAGGGCCAGCAGTCCCAACCAGGGTTTAGACCTCACACAGTCCCTCATAGAGCAGCAGAGGACGGCCAGCACACCGCACACCCCCAAGCTGGCCAACAGGGGGTGGCGTGCCAGAACCGAAGAGAACTGGAAGTCCGTCCTCAGAGAAGAGGAAGTGGAAGGGTACAGCCCCAGCTTAGGGTGCAATGCTGCAAAGTGCTGCAACTCAGCACAGAAGGCCTTTTCCCAGTGGCTGGCCACCCGGTCCATCAGGCCGCCGCGGGCTTGGAGGTAGTAGGTGAGCTGCAGTGCCCTGGCAGAGCGTACACCTTCTCCCCTGGCTCCTGTCCCCGGACCACGCACTGCCCCGCTGGGACCCCAGCCCTGCACGCCACCCAGCTGGTGGCCGATGTACGCCTGCCGTCCGTCTGCCAGCTGCGTGATCGGGTACCGCAGGATTGGGACGGAGCGGTTGGAGGTGCGAGCTGACTGCATCTCCTCCATGGCACGGATGATGTCGTCGATGATGCAGACGTTCTTGTCATCGGGGAGACAGAGGTAGGAGAAGGAGTAGTTGAAGCTGTTGAAGCCGGTGGCCGGGACCGTCACCTGCATCTGGTAGATCCGCCTGTGGAGCTGTGTGCAGGGAAAACACACACACACACACAAAAGAAGTTAGCTTCCCGGTGGCCCAATTTTGCTAGAATAAACTGTGGCAAGAGCAAAAAAACAAGCTCGATCAAAGTTTTTTTTTCTTTTTTTCGCTGAGCAGCACATAAAAAGTCCGTGTGTGTGGCTCGCTCGGCTGCTTTGTGTGCGTCGGCTCTGTAGCTGTTTGTTTGTGTGAATAAGAAGGACAGATATGCGGGGGAGTGCGTGCATGTGTGAGTCTTACTCGACAGGGTAACAATAGTGGTCTCAGAATCCTCCGTTTCTATGGCGAGAAGACAACAGTGCCAGCATCCACAGTGCTGGTTACTAGGCAACAGGCCTGATGCCAGTCTCTGCCACAGCGAACGTGGACAGATCTGTCTCCCGCCTCAGAATGCTGCATTGACTTCAGACTTCAGAGAGGGAGTGTGTGTGTGTGTGTGTGTGTGTGTGTGTGTGTGTGTGTGTGTGTGTGTGTGTGTGTGTGTGTGTATATATGTATGAAAATTGATTTGTTTTGAAAGTTCCTTGAATAGTCCTGTTGTCACTTTTTACTGCCAAAAATACACCAATCTGGCCTTAGTGTTAGCAATGTCCTGGTAGGACCTTAAAATTCCCTTTCTAGTGCCTCAGATCACTAGATTAACTTTAAAGGACCAGTCAGTAATTTCTTGAGCATATTTGTTGCGGGTGTACTCACACACATAATTGAATTTATACATGTATATATAATTAAATCTATAAGCATTTTGTCATTGTTAATTGATCATCATCGTAAGAGTCTACAGCATGCTAACACGCTCACGATGACAATGTGAGCGTGCTGGCGTTCAGCAGCATGCTCACCATCTTCGTTTAGCATGCTCTTCATTTGCTACTTAGTGCTAAACAGTACGTACAGCTGAGGCTGATGGACATTTAGACCTGATGCTTGTGCTAGATGGAGGGGATCGCCAAAGTTATTAGCATTCATCGTCCAGGAACCATGAATGTCTGTAGCAGATTTTGAGCCAATACATCTTGTAGATGTTGAGACACTTTACTGGATAAGTGAAAAATCGGACAATTAAGAAGGATTACATCCTCTGGGCAACATGAATGTCATATTTCAGTCTGGACCAAGTAGTTGACTGAACAGACAGACCGACATCATCGATAGAACCGTGCCACCAAGACCTGACGGTTTCTGAAGCCCTGGGAAAAACTTTTCCACGTGACAGTGTAGTTTCACCACAACAAGAAAACCGGCTCTAAAAGCGCTGCACAAACACAAATTAATCATATAAAGGGTGATATTTATCATAGAGAGGATTCCTTCGCTGACAGGAGCTTAAATAGACCAGAATTCAATGCAGTCAATGGATGTGACTCACAATTCCTACCCTTGCTGCGACGGGAAATCCCGTCTAGTACCGGCCTATTACTACTACTGCTCCCTCATGCAACCAGATCATACTCGTCCTCACAGGGTTGTCCGGTGGCACTTTTGGGGAAACTTAGGAACTCACAAACTGATGCGCAAGTAGATGAGGAAGCTGGCAGCAAGTGGAGGACGCACAACCTCACAGATGTAACGGTGCATGATTATGTAACAGTGACTTTCTTCCTTTCACAGTCACTCTCTTTTATGCACCACCATGTAGCTCTCTGTCTCTCGCAGGCTGGTCGCGGTGAGATGATGCACACCTCTAAGCAAGCCAGCCCTCTGTGGACCAACACTTTGCTGTGGGCGAACGTAAAGTGGGTCACAGTAACCACAGTCGACAAACACACACATGCATGGAGAGGATATGCACGAACTCTGCGGCCTATTAGTCGGCAAGCTCTGATTACACCTGCTGAACTTCATTAAATCATTTGGCTAATTGCTCCGGGGTGTCAAGCTAATACTCGCGCATCCATTTAGGAATACCAACGCAGAGACAGAGGCCTCCGAGCGCCGGCGAACTCCACTCTGTGATTAAAACGCTTTGATTCATAACTACAAAGGTTGCCGGGGTTATTTGAAATGGGACCATGTTGTTCTATTTAATGACTATTAATCACTGCGAATGAGGGGGAAGACAGCTTGTGTATGTGCTCTGGTCTGCACAAACTGACCTTTAACTGTGTGTGTTTCTGAATGGGACTGGTGGGAATTGATTTGTGTTTTTTTTAAAGCTGGACTCTGCAGATCCATTGTAGCCTCAGCGTACATGTAAATGGTCAAACGTGCTGCCATTACCGTGTACAAACACTGCATGTGGCAAAAGCTTCAAATAAATGCGTGATTAATACATGTGCCCTGGCTGTCAGTTGTCTCTTTGTATCTGTACAATATTGCGTTTTTCTCTTTTTCTCTTGTTATAGCCTATGCATAGTGTTACTTTAAAAGCACTTTGTTTTTATTATTATTATTATGATGATGATGATGATGATGATGATGTATTCCACTCCGTTTATTAGTGCGTTTGTCAGGGCCAGCGCCCAGTTACCTGCACTGGCTCTTTAGAATTTGTGTTGTGTGCGCCATGCATGCATGCATGCATACCTTCAGTATGGTGTCCAGGTGAACCGGGTCCAGCACGCTCCCCTTTCGGGTGGTGACGATCACGCGCCCGTAGCGGCCCGGCGTCTGCAGGTCGGAGTAGAGCGCGTGCCTGGAGCGGTTCACGGGGAACAGGCTGTCCACCAGGTTGCCCTCGATCTTGGCCAGGCTGTGCTTGGGCGCCAGCAGGCTCTCCACGTCGTCCTCCACGCGGTACCGGCTGAAGCTGGCCCCCAGCAGGATGGAGAGCAGCACGGGCGCCGAGGCGAAGAACACCGGGTGGCTCGCCACGAACCGGCCCAGCGCGCGGAAGGAGCTCCCCAGGCCCGCGTGCAACACCTGGCGCAGCATCCTAGCGCGCGGCCGCGGCTCGAGCCTCTCCCACCGACCGGAAAGCCCCGGAGCGCTGCCGAGCATCAGGGGCCGCCGGGCGCATCGGTGGGCTCCGCCGCTGTCGGTGTGGTGGAGGGGAGGTGGCGCCGGGCGGTGGGAGGGTCTGCCGCCCCGGAGCAGGAGCTCACCGGCAAGGGGGAGAATCCAACCCTCCTGCGGTCACGGGTGCGCCGCTTCCCCCGCGGTTCGCTCATCCGCTGGAGCAGCACACGGGACGGAGCGCCGCTAAATGAGCCAGCATTTTGGGGAGCCCTGCTCCGCGTTCACCGGCCGCTACCCCGCCGCGCGGCTCTGCGCGGCTCTGCGCGCAACAGAGACGTCGCAGGGCCGAAGTGTCCCATAGCCCGACTTGTTACGCTCCCTTCGGCTTCGGGGGCTCTGTGTGTGCACTCGGACAGGTTGCAGAGGCGGCTCGCTGTAGTTGCACTCAGCCGTACCTAAGCAGGGGGGGGGGGGCGACCCGGTGAGGTGATGAGGGAGATCATCTGAGTCGCATTGAGACCGAGATGCCGTCCTGCCGGCTGTCCGTGCGTCCAGCTCCACCCTACGTCGCCACACAACCTGCTGGGGGGGGGGGGGGGTGGTGGTCGGTGGAGTCGCAGGGCGAGTGACGCGGTGTGCGCGCACCGGGGATGCCGGTAGATCTGGTGGTCAGGTCGGCCTAATCTGGGTTTCCTCTGCGGCAGAAGGCGTTCTGTCGTCCGGCCCGTCCTGCCCTCATCGCCGCGGTGGTTTGGCGGAGCTGTTCATCCGCCACCGGGCTGCGCGCTCCCAGCAGCGGCTGCTCTCCTCGTTGGGGAAGGCGCGTCACCGATTACCGGCTTTCAAACCGGGAGCCGTCTCTGTCTCTGTCTCTGTCTCTTTTTTCTTTCGGGACCGGCTCTCAGCCTCTCTTTCCTGCCCCGCCTCGCGTCGCTCCGCGCCGCTACACTGCGGAGAAATCACGGTGAGTGGCGGCCAGAGCAGCCGGCATTCAGCCGCTTTACAGGAGTTTCTCTCTGATGCCCCTAAAGAAATAATATTTTGTTGATTTTTAAAAAAAATGTTTTTGGGGGACTTTTCATAATTATTGTATGCTACATATCCTGGTATCTTATTTCCCTGGAGGATAAAATGCACATTTCCATTCTGTCTCTGCAGCTACAACCACACATGCATAATATGAAGTGTCCTCAGCCCTGTCGCAGATGCATACAGCGTCTCTAAAGGATTTGCTGTTGTGTAGCACGTTGCCATAGAAACCAGACAAATTACTTTTTCTATATTTCTTTTCATTTATTTATTTTTTTTATACAGGCCCTGGTTCCCGTGGCAATGGTGATGCCACCCATCCCCCAAAACACACGTATTAGATAGTGCACCAACACTACATTACAGCCTCTCTCTCTCTCTCTCACACACACCTGCTGACTCCCAATCTGCTTATGGTGTGGAGGTGTTTGACACAGTGACATTAAAAGCAAAAGACACACACACACACACACACACACACACACACACACACACACACACACACACACACACACACAGCGAGCAGAAAGTGGAAGAGATGTGGAGATAATGAGTGCAGACAGACTGAGATCACACTCTTCCTGTCTGTCTGTCTGTCTGTCTGTGTGTGTGTGTGTATTCAGACCCATGAAATCAAACAGCCTTTGGTCCGTCTGTACGACACCACTAATGGCCCCTTCCTCTCCCCAGATATCATAAATTAAAGGCTGCTTGGATTGAACGCAGCAACAAAAACACTTTTTCTCTTCTTTACTCCCTCTGCATGAAGGGATGATGATGAAATGTTTGACAACTAAAGCGTCGTACTTTGCCTTTTGCTGTTTCTCCTCCATGCCGTTCTGCACGGGGAACCGTCTGATTTCCTGGCAATAATACACACGCACATTGTCATAACATCGATGTAAAAAGAAACTGCCCAAAGTGTTGCCAAGAAGCAACGGACATCTCAAAGGTCTCGAGCAAGGCGTGAACATGCACATGGAACTGTCAGTGTTTCCTAGAACAGGTTAGATAAGAACTAAAAAATCAACAACGAACGTCATCTGCATGCATGTGCTTATGCATGTTCTAAACCATTATTCAATTAAGCCTCAATTAGCCTTTAATCCCCATTACCAGTCCGGTGAGAGGCGAGCGGTGAAGGAATAGATGAGTAAGTGTCTCCCCGGGGGAGGAAGGAAGAGCAGAATAGAAAATGAAAGACTGCAGAGATATAGAGGGCTCGGGGCAGTTTCTGATAACAAAAATACTAATTAGTGTCGCTAAAGGATTAATAGAAATCAGAATAGTGTGTGTGCGGAGAGAGGAGAAGAAGGTGGAGAGAGCGAATGGCGTCCTTTGGTTGTGTGTCCACTTCCTGCGCCTACAGAGTCGAAGGAAGGGAGAGAAATTGGGAGAATCCTCCAGGGGCTGAAAGCTGCGGACCCACAAATAGACTTACACACACACACACAGGCATACATGATGGACAGATTAGGGAAGTAGTACGGGCGGCAGAGAGGAGAGCACCTCATATGGCTTTACTTCGGACAGGCTGTCATTCTGTGTGAGTCCGTCTGCCACTCTATAATTAAAGAATGTGGACGCAGAGTTGGAGGTTCGTGAATAAGGCTCCTCTCTTTTAGCTCGTTCTCCTCCGAAAACCGCCCACCCTCCTCCTTGTCTTCCACCCCTCCCATCCCCCAGTCCATCTGTTTTGGTGGAGGCCATCCATTAATAAAGAGTCTGTCCGTTCATTTCTGTTTCCCCCTGCTTCTGTATTATTTATGTACCCATCTATCCACAGTTATGGTGTCACCGGACTGGGATGCAGCAGAGCCACCTTCTTTTAGGACCAAAGAAATAAAAAATAAGTGGAGGAAAAACCTCACCCACTATTAGAAATAAAAACCTAAATTCATCCAAACCTCCTGCCCACACATTCTGTTCCAGATATGGAAACATATAATCCAGTAAAGTTCATAATTAAATGCGAGCTCTTTTAAACATTGTAAACTTTCTGAAAAATGACATAACTTGACACAATAACATTTAGCAGAGGCCCTGATTGACACCTCCTCTAACTTAAATGAAGCAAATGTGCTGAGCGTAGGTGGTACACTGGCTGAGTCAGTCAGATTAGAGGAATTTCTTAACAGCTCGGCCCAGAAGAGACATAATGTGATGGCAGGAGTTAGCCTTAAAGGATTTTGAATAATTGCTACAATAATAGAGCCCATTTAAGTTGCAAATCTCCACCTTTCAGACAGATGCATTTAACCTAAAATGGTCTAAATATAGTTCATATTTGTGCACTTTATACATATTATCAATGGCTTTGGTCTTAGTGTAGTTTAAGCTATATAACCTCACAGGATTGCTTCACTTGTGCGTTTCGATGTTTAAGCATAATGTTTGAGTGGAAATAAATTTTCTATAATTTTCTTTAAAGTAGTTTCTGTATATCATCCTATTAAGAAAAATATTTTTGTTGGTTTGCATTGTACACCACACACTAACGTAAATTAATGCAAATTAGTGTAAATCAATGCAGACTTGATCAATTTAAGCTCATCGGTCTAATTGCAGGACAGATTCTTTTCCACTTTACTCTTCTTTTTATGTTGTTTTTTCTTTTTAAAGTTTTTGCAAAGAAACCTGTTTTCATTGATTTTTTTTTCTCATCTCTTGGGGGCAACAGAACAAGCTGTAAACAAGCCTCCAATATAGGCCGGGGGAAAAACAAGGCTGGATACACTCCTGGTGGCTGTCATATTATGTGCATGCCAACTAACGAAGTATATTTCCATCGCTTTAATTTAATAAACTCAACAACATAATCACACAGTGAATTAGAAACAAAGGCCTGCCTCTAATACAAGCCTGCTTCAGATAAAACCCGGGTACCCTCTGCAGTCCAGGTAAATAAAGGCCCGGCCGCTATCTGAGGAAAAACGGTACAAAAGTCAATTAGAGCAGCTTTACAGTTAAGCAACAGCAGGTTGTTGTGGACGAAAGAATAATTCAGATATGGTCTGAATTCAGAAAATTCAGAATAATTCACGCAAAGCTTAAGTGTTCTCAAATCCACAGTTTCCAACCTCAGCATTTCCACGTCTTTCTATCTATCCATTTATACATCTCTATTTTCCTCACTGCTATCTCTGTCTATTCTCTCCATATTCATGGTGGTAAGCAGCATGATTTCTAAATGTCATTTGGACATTAGCGCATGAGGCCAGGAAGGATGCTGTAAGTGGGGGGGGGGGTGATGGAAGAGGGAGGTCACAGGGAGGGGCATGAGATGAGAAATAGAGTAAAGTCGTCGTCATGGCCTCTTAGAGACTCAAAGATTTGATTACAGTTACAGGCCAGAAACAGAGAAGACGCAGACGCATGCAGATTAAAAGCGCCATCACGTGCTCACTCTGCTTCTCTGTCTCGTACACAATCGAAGGAGAAGGAGCCAGAGGAAAAGAAAAAGATGAAAGTGCGAGGCAGCTGAGTTCCAGAAGCTTGATAAAGCAAACTGGGAGAGTCGATGACTTCAGCAGTGCCTGAGGAAAACCCGATTTGCTAAAAAGGTCAGTGTGATATACGAGAAGAGCCATTTTCACCTCTCAGAAATCTAAATTTAATCTGTGTGATTACTGGGCCCATCTGTAATCAGTACACCACCTCAAAAAGACCCTGAAGGCATGTTTCCCCTGCCCTCTATTGGACAGAAGCAGAACTGCATGACTGGGATAGAGATTGTTGTGTGTGTGGTTTGATGTGTTTCTGGGGATCATTCACCTTTGTCATCACTTCCACATAAGGAAAGAGTCTGATTGGTGTGTATCACAGTAGAGACATACAGTATAGTGTGTATTGTGATACAGTGAATGTCCTTTAAATTTAATTGACAAAAACATCCATCCATCCATCAGTTATCTATACCGCTTATCCACAATTGACAAAAACAGTTTAAAGATAAAATAACCAGATTTGAATGTCTGTTTTTGGCTAATCCAGTCAAAAAATGCTTAATCGACATTGATGCAACAATCCTGGAAATCCAGTAATCTAATTTTTTTTTATTACCGATTGATTAAATGAGTATGTGTGATGTGAAAAGTATAGATATTCAGATATTCTCTTCTTATGAGTTAGCCACAAGAAGAATTCTTTAACTTGGAAAAAACTTGGAAAGAAGCAGGGGAGATTAAATAAAGAAAACCCTCATTATCTCAGTCCACCCAGCACTTTTTGGTGGTTGTTGGAGTCTCTTTTTGTCCCTCCGCGACTTGATTTACTAATGTGTGCAGATTGGTGTGGTTGTGTTTAACAGGGACTGGATCCAGGTGACAAATCAGCAGTTTAATTTACCATAGCTGTCATTTATACACTGGCCACTAAAGTAGATTTATCTCAATTCAATTAAGTAATGGCACAAATTCAGGCGGTGGCTCATTATTAACTGCTCTACCAACACGGAGCATCGATGGAGCTGCAGGGTCCGATCCTCATGGTCGTCTCTGATTAGCAGGGCAGACTGCGGGGGCTTCGGCTCACAGCTACAAACATCAGAGGTTTAAAGCGTCTACTCAAAACACATTTTATTAAAATATTCCAATAACAATATATTTTGATTGTACTAAAAGTGTGCTATGATTTCTGTACTTTTAATTTGTGTTGTTTTACGCAGTTAGATTCTGGATGCTTCAATGTTTTAAAAATTATTTGAGACTTTACTGTAAATCTCTCAGAAAAATTCCCTACGAGTATTGAACACAAACAAGCATTATTTTCCCAACAGTGAACAAATGGCATATATAAATATATATATATTCAGGAAGCTCCTCACGATGGATGGAGGATTCCACCCCAAGTCCAGCACCCTGAGGCTGTACACTAAGCGTAAGGAAGGTGGCTGAGGACTAGTGAGCGTCAGAGCCACTATCCCAGATGAATCAACAAAGATTCATGAGTACATCAGGAAGACGGCCCCAAGTGATGAGTTGCTTAGTGAATTCCTCAGGCAGCAGAAGCCCACTGAGGAAGAGGCGAAGGTGGAGCCATCATGGGAGGAAAAACCCCTGCATGGCATGTACCACCGGCAGATAGAAGAAGTGGCTGATATCGAGAAATCCTACCAGTGGCTGGAAAAGGCTGGATTGAGAGACAGCAGAGGTACTAATCATGGCAGCACAGGAACACGCTCTGAGCACAAGATCAATAGAGGCTGGGATCCACCACACCAGGTAGGACCCCAGGTGCAGACTGTGGAAAGATGCCCCTGAGACAATCCAGCGCATAACGGTGGGGTGTAAGATGCTAGCAGGCAGGGCATACATGGAACGCCATAACCAAGTGGCTGGTATAGTGTACAGGAACATCAGTGTGGGCTGGAAGTCCCATGGTCACAATGGGATACACCTCCGAAAGTGGTTGAGAATGACCAAGCCAAGATCCTGTGGGACTTCCAGATACAGATACATATTCAAGTTACTGCCACTTGGATTATTACCATTATAGTATATTTTATACAGATGCAGTGCCTACATGTTGATGTCGGAATGCTGAATTTGGTTGCTAAAAGCACACAACAAAAACAGATTCGGGATTGCGCTGCGATTCCAGTGGAGACAAGAGAATTTACTGTGACATTACTTTAAATGCTGTTATGGCCGGGCCTTAAACATGTAAACTACAAAATAAAAAAGGTGTTTCAAATGTTTAGCCTAAACATTTAGACAGTGAGAGAAAGTAACAGAAAAAAAAAACAGACATGTCTCATCCATTTCTGGTACGTCAGCGGTCGAACCTGCCATTGATAATGAATGTCCGAGTGTACGAACGGCTGCCAGGGGCCTGATGGTAACAAGAAGATCTCATCTTATTACCATCCATCTCACTTAACCCCCCCTCCCCCTAACACACACACACACACACACACAAACACTGTAGACTGGTACACTGGACTGTTTTTGTTTCTAACTGGTGTGTGTGTATTGATGAAACTGCTGCTGGCGTTGCACACAGATAGGACTCATTAATGTTACCCCCCCTGCCTGGCTGTGTAAGACACACTGAAAGACACACATACAAACACACACGATGACAGGTTCAAGAGCCTCCTGTAAGAACACAGAGTAAGTTGCCATGGGAACTGCTCACATAAATGAACGAGATATGGTGTGTGTGTGTGTGTGTGTGTAACAACAGGTCTGGGAAAGAAAAAAGAAAAATCAATAAATGGACATACTTTCAGGTGCGATCCCAATCTCTTCATGTCTTCTGTCCTCCACCCACCGACTGCCACCTCACTGCAGCTCCCCCTCTAACACACACACTGTCCAGCTCACCTTTATCAATCACAGCAAAGTAACGAGACGAAGGAACGGCGGAACGTCTCCCGAGAATTTTATTAGAACCTGACAGAGCGAAGCACAGCAGCGCAGTGAGCCATAATCGCAGCATACAGACACAAATATTCACTCCAACGACGAAAACCTTCCAAGCAACAATTCAACCCATTGAGTTGCAAAAACTAGTAATAGTCAACAAAAACACCTGCTGATAATAAAACATAAATAAAGAACCGGAACATGTATAATATACAGTGGTTCCATTCCAATGTGGAACTGTGTTTTTTTTTAAATTTATTCAGAATTTCAAAATAAACCTTATTGAGCAATCAGACCGATGCTATTTTGTAGGGCTGAGACAGTCGACTGATCCGATAAGTCAGTGAACAAAAATGAATCGCTTAAGTCACTCATCAAGGCTTAAGGAGAAACAGAGAATTTGCAGCGTTTCACTGTTTCACATCACTGGAAACGGAGTTGGTCGGACATTTGTAGCCATCACGCTGTGCTGTCGGAAATCACGACATTTTTCACTATTCTCTGACATTTCTTAGATTGCAAGATAATTATTAGAAGAGAAATTGATCATGAAAATACACCCTTAGCTGCAGCCCTAGTATTGAACCGCATGTGTCAAAAACATTGGGCGTGTCAGTAAGAAAAACCGATGATGTGAAATTGTTTGAATTTATAAACCAACACACTGGGTTTAGGAATAACACTCGTGTCTTTTAATGATTGCGCCTGATAAACAATGCTTCAGGTGATATATCTCCTTCACATTTTCTGGCTGACTTGTGAAATGTGCGGCGCCATTATTCTAGAGCAGCATCGGGTGCCACAAACGAGCCGGCGCGTGCGTTAGCTCAGCGTCAGAGACGGAAAGGCAAACGGAGAGCAGTGCATCTCGCAGTTTGAGTGCTTGTGATTCTGCGAGTTTGTTTGCCTCGGGCTGAGCTGCAGCAGGATGAATATAAATGTTCTGACACGAGACCAAGACTGAAACCAACACACACGCAGTACAAAACACACTCCATATCAATCCTTAAACGTATGCCAGCAGGTTGATATCTTATAGGTTTTTAAGACTTATGAGATAAAGGTTGGACTGTGAATATCTAACTTTTTAAAATGTTTTTGTAATTTATTTCGCTTTTTTTTTTTGCTCACATTTATGCTCAAACATAAATTAATCTTTGGTTTAGGGTGTTCGGGAATGAATATATGCAGATATACAGTTACCGTGACATTTGTAATAGAGGTAAAAAATAATTCTAGTCGTTGTACCTTTACTTTAATATGTACATTTTTTTATTCCCATAAGAAAGTTTGTAGTTTCATCAAGTCACACATTACACAGTACATATAGGGCTGTTGTGGTAAAAAAAAAAAAAAGGGGCAGCTTTTTCCACAACATTTCTATAATCCATGAAATATGTTAACAAACAACTTCAGTCATAGTTTTGTGGAAAAAGTTACAGATTTGTTGCAGTCTCTGAAATGTTCCACTCTTACCCTAACCTGTGTATGCGTCAGGGTGTGCTTCATTTCTTGCATTGTTTCCACATCATGTAAACTACCGTATGTTGGCCGCATCCAGCATTAACAGACTGCCCTGGCCTGGTTCAGGATCAAGCCGGGGTCAAAGGTCACCACACCCGGCAGGACTGTGTGCCTCGGTTCATAACGGAGAACTCTGGACAGCTGAACGCTCTCCGAAACTCTTCATAGTTACTCATCGCGCCGATAACTCTGCGGGGCAACAGTGGTAAAGGTCAGGTTGTAAGGACTGTGTGTGCACTCATCAGTGTGTGTGTGTGTGTGTGTGTGTGTGTGTGTGTGTGTGTGTGTGTGTGTGTGCGGGTTCACCTGTACTTTGGTGGACTGTGAGCTCCACTCTGGATCTGGTCCCTGGCTGCTTCTGGTCTGTACGAGTTACACCTCACCTACAGAGCACGAGCACATCGGATGGATGATTTGATTGTCTGTGTATGTTTCCACTCCCCTGTTGTTCCATCTGCAAAACCGGCAGCTAATCTGTTTCCATTATAATCAATGCAGAAATCAGTGTCGGAAAGTACTGTGCCTAAGTCGTCATTTTGTACTTTACTTGAGTATTTCCATTTTGTACTACTTAATACTTCTACTCCATTACATTTCAGAGGAAAATATACTTCCCAGAGTCATAATATATATATATAAAATATATAAATACATTAATATGCGCTCCATCTTTACCAGCAGCAACATTAAAGTAATGTACAGATTAATGCATCAATAATCATGATCCAGAAATATCTGAAAATGAGCACTTTTACTTTTGCTACTCTTACTTAAGTGAAAAGGTCTGAGTACTTCTTCCACCATGCATAGAAATACTTTGTTAAAAGTAAAAGTCATACATTCAAACTTTTACTTAGTAGTTTAGTATTAGAATAAAAAAGATACTAAAAATTACTCATTATGCGGAATAGCACATTTTAGAATAACATGTTTTTATATTATTGGATATTAATTATTGATGCATTAACACATACATCACTTTAATGTTGCAGCTGGTAATAGTGGGGAAAGTTTTAATGACTTGTATATTGCTCTGTGACAGAAATACAAAGGTTAGCATTGATGTAGATGTAGACAAAAGTCTTTAACCACAACAAACCCCATCCCAGCCTCCATCCATTACCTTAAACAAAACTTAACTATTTTGAAGTCTTTATTTATCTTACCAGTTCGAGACCTATTCATCAACATCAATCTAGGTTTGGTAAGTAGCCACTCAGGGGGAAGCAGGTATATTCAGACGTGACAACACAAGTGCAGAGAACAGTTTGTGTATCTGAGTCCTTACATGTGCATAGCTCAGGAAGAACAGTTGGTTGTTGTTCAGTCCGACTCCAGGCAGCAGAGGCTCCTCCACACCACCTCTGGTCTCGTCCACCCACCGCCTGTACGCCTGCACGCAAACACAAAGAGGAAGGTTTTCTCACCTGGACTTCTTGACACGACGACTTGAAAGTTTTATAAATAGTCCTTTCTCACACGAACGGCATTAAGGTAACAGTTCGGTCCAGATCAGATCTTTAGTGTCCCACAAGAGAAAATTCTTTTTGCAGCATTAAAAAAAACCCCACAAACATAAAACTAACAAATAAATGCAAAGCTAACAGCGACCACAGGTGCAACCAATAACAAACACAAGCCAAGCTAATCACAAAAACAGGGGAAACTAATAAAAGAGATTCATGCACGACGTACTGGGACACCTAAATGCAATAAAATCATTACAGCCTAAGTTACAGCTGTAATTTTCCCTACGACAGGTCAAAATGTCTGACCTGGAAGAAAGGCCTATTTATTTTTTTGTAATCTTTTCCCCCAGTGGCCCAAAGATGTAGCAGAGACCGATAATCCAAGAGAGTGAGAAAACAGACCATACCCTAAAAGCCTCTCTTATTCCTCCATTGTCTGCTATGTTTTCTGCCAGAGTCCTCTTGCCCCGCACCTACAAAACAAAGAACATCCACAAAGCAAAGAGTTATTCCGTCACAAAGTATCACGAAAGGTTACCATCATAAAGGTTAATCCTGGATCAGGGCATCCTGGCTCTGACCTCTGCACCCTTTACTACTGAAATACATTAAATATGCACACAGGTTAAAGATGGAAACATGCTGGAAACATCAGATATTTCAAGGCCGTTCGACTGCTGTGAATACCGTAAATTCAAACTCAGGTTCTTACATTTAGGCCTGCCTCGTCCCAGTGGTAGCCGTTATACTGGTCAATCATACACTGGGTCTTCTCAGTGAAGCCTGTTATGGACGAGTTGCTCCACCACTGGTGAAGGTTGCCATTTTTGTCATATTTGCGACCTGTTCTCGAAAAGCATTGCACACACAAAACCCCCCCCCCACATAACATCCACTGTGTTAGAAGTCTCTAAACCTGATGTTTTCTGAGGTCATTCTTGGCAAGTAAAGTCTTGGTATTTACCGTTATTGTCAAAGCCGTGTGTTAACTCGTGTCCTACGATCACCCCTATGGCACCATAACTTAAAGATCTGTTAACAGACAACAAAGGGGATGAAGTTTAGTCACATATAAAAACAGCATAAATTCCATTACCAAAATCCTTTCAGTTAAAAGGAGAGAAATTAAAGGGTTCGCAGCGAGGAGTCGTCGATGGCACAGATACAGTGTGTCTTCTGAATTAAACTGCGTGAAGTCATTGTTCCGTTAGCGCCCAAGCTAACGAACAGTCTAACTGACAGTTGGTTTTATGAAATGAAACAGCATTAATTGCAAAAGTAATCGGGAGAAGATGTTCACTGCGTTCAGCGTGTTGGTGTGAGACAGCTGATAAAGGTGCAGACTGCTGACTTTGGACGTATCATTTTTCAAGCAGAAAGAAATCAAACAATTGTGCTGAAGCTCTTTTCATGATCTTTTTGCAGCCCAATAAATGACAAAGCATTAACAGAATAAAAATATATATTTATAATAATTCATTTCAATTGAAAACTCAAATTCTTTGCAAACATTTGGTACATATATTCTCTCACAGTCGCTTAGTTAACAGTCTATCCTTCCACCCTGAGCAATCTGGGTGTTCGTGGAAACGTAACGTTGCTTTGGAGAAGGTTCGCAGTACAGGGCTGAAACTCGGTGGCCACGTACATGGCGTTTTTGGTGGCCACAAAGTAAGTTTTTGTGGGGGCCATGGTTAATGTCAAACCCTGCAGTACCACATACTGGTGTCACCAGGCCTTCAGTGATTAAATGTAGTCCATTTCAACGAAAAGGTATTTCCAAATCCAAGCACTGTTTTTAGGAATGTGACTTTCATTGACTGTATTAATTAACGCACAGTGTGGCGCAATTAAGAGATTTGCTGGGACTTCCAATTGAAGAAAAGACAGTTTTAGAAATTACTTGTTAGGATTATGAATAATAGACATATCTTCAATTATATAGCCTACTGTATGAACGTATTGAGGATTAAATCATTTATGGTTGCTGATTAACTGATTAACCTATTACTCATGCGTAGCATGAGGTATTAACATTTGCTCTTTGTCCACAGGCCTTACCACTACAGTCTTCGCTCTCAGGAGGTTCACGTCAGAATAATTATTTCAGAGCTCCACATAGCTGTAAAGCATGAGGTGGCGTTTCTTTGGTCTGCTGGTAGAGCGTGTCACAGTTCCTTAATCTCACCTTGGATACTCTCTTCCCCAGAAGAAGGGTTTTTGAAGCTCTCCAGCGGGGAATCCTAAATGAGAATATAAAAATAGTTTCAGTTTGTGTGTCTTCAGCCGTGACTGGAGTCATTTAGGTCTATTACGAAGCAGATCACATTTAACCCGTTTTAGAAAGCACTCCTCGTGTCTTCTCTGTCAGTTCTAGCTTGTTTTAAATGCAAAGTCCCAATTATTTATGACACTGAAATGCCTTCTCAGCCATTTTAGGAGAATAATTATCCCCCCAAAAAATGTATCCTTGGCAGATCCTTAATTGAATTCCTGTCTGGACAGAGCTTCAGAAATAAAGAGCTTCTGAATAATTAAATTAAACTGGCATCTCTGTAGCCAATCATGTATTGTATCTCACTGATTTGATTCGTGGAGGAACTGTAGAAGGCGTTCACAGTTGTTGGGTTAGTAAACCACCTGCAACACAAACAAACACACACACACACACACACACAATGGCATGTCAATGAGGAAGTAAAAGTAACACAAAAACTCACACACCAAGTTGACAGAGATTAGAGCTGCCACTCACTCTGTACGCGGGACGGTCTTTCGGAACCAGGCGACGTCAGATTGGGCGATGAACTTCAACGTCTGCATCACGTTCCCGTAGTAGTCCTTCTCGCTGAACACTAGCTAAAAACATACACACATGCAAATACACACTTTTAAGTACTGTACTTTTCAAAACGTAGCCCCAAACCTCTTTTAAACTCTTAAGATTTATTCGTCAGAAACCGCTGCCTCTTAGAAAAAATGGTGGTCGTCTCTCAGCCTACGATTTACTTGAGGTCACATTTCATGGGTGAGTAGATGAAAGCAAGGAAAAACCATGAAGAGAGTAAAATAAAGAACAAAAAAAAACAGGTTTTTGCCCATGTATATTTTTAATTGTACAGTGCTTTTCCCAACAATCCGCTTTTCCTTTCTGATCCCACGTTGTACCCCTGCTATGCTAAAAAAAACTAGCTTACAGCAGTGCTATACAAACCTGCTTTAAATCTTCATTGAGGTAGGTGTCGTTCAGAATAAACTCGGGGTAGCCAACCTTAGGCAGGACTGCATGAGCCTTGAGAGAGTGAGACAACAAAGCGAACGTAATGGAGAGTTTGAGAATAAGATTCTATAACAAGCAATAAAGAGTGAGGACTTTGAGCCACAGCCACGGTGCCCTGACAAATAATGTTCCTACAATGACTCTGTTACATAAGAGATTAAGAGTCAGTAGGAACAGTAAAGAGGTAATACCATAGTTGTGTTCGGATCAAAAACTCAAGGTGAGCCTGGTTTGTTTAAGTGGTTTCAATATTGCTGCTCCAGCACGGTTTGTGGATGAGGAGTAGTTTGGTTCAAGGAGAAATGCACTCCGTGAAAGAAACGAAGAACATTTTAAAATGTTCCACTCTCAAAGACAGCAAAAATGAAAGGGGAAAAAGGTTTTAAATCAAAAATGATGCGAGCACTCGTGATGAAATGAGATGAAGCAGAATCCTCTTTACAAGTCAGTCAATATTCTGGTTTAAAGCTGCAATAATTAATAATTTCATATCAAAAATAAATGGCTGTAGAGTGAAAGAGGTCACCGACACTGACAAACCCACAGAGAACTATCACCTCAAGCTGCAGCACTACTGACTTTGCCTCTTTTAGCTCATTGTTTGGGCTTTACATCACATTTAGCAGCCAAAGTGCCAGATATTTCTCTCATATGCTAGTGGGCAAACTGTCTATGCTCTTAGCGTTGAACAAAACACAGGAAACACCTACAGGCTGTTGACAAAAATATATTGTACAATAGGAGACAGACAGTCAGGCGTCATCGGCCGTCTCAAAGAGAGGATACCAGAATGCAGCTTTTATAGTGTTTTAGAGACAAAGAAACTTATTTCCATTGGCCGTTGGACTTGTTATGCAAGTTTGGATCTATAGGAACTTTCCAACTCATACGAAATCCTCGAGTTAAGGTCTGCTGAGCAGAAACGTTTCCATATAAGGAGCTGTGTTCCATCATGTAGCTGACCTTTCTGACCCCTTATACAAGAGTCACGTAGCTCAACCTACACACACACACACACACACACACACACACACACACACAGAAACTTAAACACATGAAACTGGGTGAAAGTTCAAGATTAGAGACACGAGTAAAACTGCATTATTATTAGCTAATTAATGTAAATACACAAGTATATAATTACTAAATATTAATAAGTATCCAAACAAATGATAATGAATAGATAAATAACATGAATAAATGATACGTTTTAAGCTTACAACCAAGTTTACTTTCACACAAACAAAAACAGAACTGCAAACGTGTTGGACCAGACAATTCAGTTTAGGAGAACAGGCTGTTTATTTAAAGAGGCTATGACCAGTATATTTATATCAACAGCAGAACATGTGAATATTTCTGTGTTGTAGTGATGAACCCAACTCCCTCACCTCTACCAAGCATTTTAGCGTCTTTCAGCTCAGTGTTTTGGTTTTTACAGCCAACAACTTTAATGTCTTCTTTTTTGGCCACAGCAGAAACCTGCTGAGCAGCAAAAAAACAGTAGACAAACAAAATCATCGCCTAGCCGGTGAAGAGTGTCAGACATCTAGCGGCTGAAGGGGGCCAGATATTTTGCATGTGCTGCCCCCAAGTGGCCAAATAAACACTAATGCAGTTCAATTGGAGAAGTCAATTTAGAGCCTAGAGCACAGAAGTGGAATATGGAGAAGAAACATGGCGATGAGGCGGCCAGGTCACCTTCTCTATGGCTCTGCTCTTCGTTTGTCGATCCATCCAGTCGTTCTCCTTCTCCAGCATGTCGATGAACGCCCAGCGGACGCCGTCGATCAGCTCCTCCATCTGACAAGCACACAAATTCAAATTAATTAGGAGCTGACAGAGGATTAAAATGTGTGCTGTGACGTCCAGAGGACACACACGCGCAAAAAAACACACACGCCCGCACTGACGCACAAGGCGCAACATTAAGCGTCTGACATCATCTCCAGGTGACACACAGACAAAATACACTCAGTACGCACATCTGTTACACACCAAAGCACATACAAAAATTAAACACTTGACCCACGACTGAGGACATGATGTCATGATGTCTCGGACACAGACACACACGCATAAAACGCACACGCACCATGTGTTTCTTGTCCTCCTGGAAGTGTGTGTTGACAAAGAGGCGCCCGGTGGCATAAACAAGCGAGTTCTCGACGTAGTTAACACACTTATCCCAGCGCGGGGTGAGAGAGGTGGTTCCCGTGGTTACCTGGTGGGGGTGTGAGAGACGGAGATGCAAGGTGACTTTGGCTCTTCCTCCACATGGCGCTAACGCACAGTTACTGTCTCTCAACCTGACAATCTGGGATCATACATGAAATATGTTTTTCAAGTATGACCAGCTCCTTTACACATACCATAATTTGTGTTTTTTGGTATACTAAATTAAAGTAATGTTCATTCGGAGCTCCCTTGAAGGTCTTAGAAATAGAAAAAAAGCATGCCACTCAAATTCACGTAACTTACCCAGCTTTCTAATTACTTTTGGGGAAATAAATTTTGGGACAAAGGCTTGGTTCAAGACTCATCTGTTGCTAGATTTAGCAAATGTTTCAAAAAATCATGAATTTGTTTGATTCAGTCAGACGGGTCAGTCAGGTTCATAGTTGCAGGTTAATCAAATTAGAGTTACAGAAATGTAGGCAGCTGATGTCCTGACCGCCAGTTTTGTCTGTATACAGTACAGAGTGCCAAACACTTTCCACACATATCCAAACCATGTATCTGCAAAATGTCAACTTTCAATGGAATAAGAAATACAGCGCTGTTTTACTCTCTTTTCAGTGCATTTGTTTGCATAACTTAATGGCGTTTTAGAGGATTTATTTTGCCCCTTAACCCGTAAGGCAGCATTTAATTCCTCAACAAATCTGAAAACTAAAAAAAGCACCAAATATGGACATAGATTTGGGAAGACGCCGTTTCTGTACCAACCCGAGCGTAGTCCAGGTATCTGTAAAGGAAACGACGACTCAGAGTGGTGATCCTGGAAAAAACGGTCCTCCATTGCACGTAGTTAGCTACAGTCCTGAGAGGGAGGGAGGAGGGACATTAATTAAATGCCTACAAGTTATCTTATTATACCCTATAATATACTTATAATGACAGACAGGAGCCCTAAAGCCCCAGTGTGTGATCATCTGTCTGGGTGTGTTCTCTGTCTAGCTGTTTGTGTGTGTGTGTGTGTGTGTGTGTGTGTGTACACCTGGGCTCTGTGGCGTTAATGAGCTTGAAAAGGTCCTTGAAGTACTGCGGCGCTCGGACGATGACGGGCTCAGAGGAGGAGATGGACCGAGCCGGGTCGACGTCAGACTCCACAACAGCTTTAACAAAACCCAGCCAATCAAACTACAGACACAGAGACACAGACAGTAAAGGCTACATATATAACACATAGGAATAAAAACGTTATTTAAAAGCAACTGATTTTTCGTTTGACAGAAACATGTTATAAAGGACCATCTTGATTTGGAATTGCCTTTTAAGGTGGCATGCTTTTAAGAAACAAGGGAAAATACTAATAAAGTAATTAGACTTTTGTGTTTACGCGTCATGCGAGTATTTAAAGCACCTGTGGTATGGAGCGCTGCAGCCGAGAGAGCGTGTTTCTGTTGTACATGTTCTCGCTGGTGCGGTTTTCATACGGAATCAGGATCTGCAGACACAATGAGCAACGTTACACTCACATGACTGATCCTAAATTTACACATAAGATCATTTCAGATGATTAAAGTTGATGAACTGTTCACATATTTCACAGTTAATAATGCTGGGTTTTAATTAGCTCCGGAGCCACTGAGGCCTATCACATCATCTCCGTACATTAAGTGCGATTATATTTATCTGACATGGCGTCTTTACATGAGCCACTTTGGTCTCGAAGTCAAGAGCCTTTTCCATCTGGGTCAGTGCCGCTTTCTGTGGAGCGCCCAGCATGACGGCTGTATCTACCATCAGACTCAGCAACGCTGCACGATACTGGAAGGGGGGGAGACAAATGACATTATTCTTTAATTGCTGTAAGATACTGTCAGTACCACTACTGAACATCAGACGCCATCAGACCTCAATAAAAAAGCTACATTCACACTCAGATACTATTGTACTGCTACTATATATCAGTATGTGGTATTATGGAATATTTATGGGTTTTATTAGCACCGTTTTATGGGACGGTTTCTAACTCACTTTCCGCGCATTTTCAGAATTTGTACAAACCAAACAATCACTTGATTAACGGAGAAAACAATCAGCAGACCAATCCATAATGGAAATAATACATAAAATAATACACACAATGCAAAATCCTGCTTTTCTATTAATACATGAGTAATAATGTAATGACACAATATATAATGTTTAAATAATACATGTTTAGCAAATAATCAAACAATGACACAGAGGGAGGGAGTTTGAACATTTAGGAGCCCTTATGTCTACTGTTAGCACCTCTTTGCAACCCAAACAGTCTACTAAATGCAACATCAGTCACTGCAAACCCATTGCACTTTTTAATTCAGGCCTAATGAGGCAGCTATAAGTGGGGCGATCGGCATCAGCTGCCTCTTCGACAATTAATTTCTTGCATTATGACCATTTGTGAAAATGTTGAGGTCTTGTTCTGATTCGGAGGTGCTGATATAAAAACCCCAACATGAACTGCTGATGTTTCAAGTGGAGGAAATTCTATTCTCCTACAGTTTATCACTCAAGCAGGAAGGAAATAGCTACTGCAGGAAGAGGAGTTTTGAGATGAAAAGGTGTGAAAGATGAAGCAGAAGCTCACCGCCCGGGCAGAGGAAGTGTTGGTGATGTAGTCTTCCCTGGAGGGCAGAGACAAGGACGCCTGATCGAGCTACATAAAGGCAGAGAACGCAGATTAGCTGCTGTTTTTCGGGCTTGTTCATGTTGTAACTATTGCTGCAGTAATAAAACTGACTGAGCAAGGTACTGAATCTGCCTACATGTCTACACTAGTGGTTTTTGCATCTTTTAACTATAAACTGTGTACATATTACATTAGAGACTTTCCCCCCAAACACTGTTACACTGTTACATGCATGCATAAAGAGTAGTAACAGTGAACTGTGGATGACTGACCTTGATGATGTAGTTTGAGGAGTCTTTGTCATCGGGGGAGACGTACAGGCGTATCAGAACGCTCTTACTGTGCTGGTTCCTCATCCCTGCCAGAGTCTTCAGGAGGCTCCACTGCCCTGCAGACCATTGATACTCCCCACCTAGCCCATCCCCCAAAACTGGCCACCGAAACTCAGGCTGTCTAAGTGTTTTCAGCATCGGTTTGGTGTCCACCTGCTCCAGTATAGCTGTGTGAGCACACACGGGAAAAAAATAAGAAACCGATATTAAGTACAGCTTTTTGCTTGATTGATTTAGTTTTTACAATTTTTAAAGTTTGTACTGCTTTTGTAGTTTTTTTTACCTTTGTGTTTAAATGCCATTTCCCTTTTGCTTTACCTCATGTCACTTTTTGCTTTGGCTTCAGCAATTACCTAGATCTGCCACGGGGATCAATAAAAGCTCATCGTGTCCTATTCTATGCTATCACTGGGTCTTTGTGTGTCCTACTGACGTACAGTATCTTTGTGAGAACCTGTTTGTGGACATGGAGAGTGGGGACATTTTTGAGGACATTTTGGCTGACCCTCAGTTGTTCAAAGAGCTGTTTGAGGGTTAAGATTTGGTTTTATGGTTAAGTTTAGAATTACAATTAAGTTAGGTTGAGTGTTGGGGTTAGGATATGGTTAAGAGCTGGTGTTAGACACGTATTGGTCTCTAGGGAATGAATGTTTATTAGATTAGATTAGATTCAACTTTATTGTCATTGCACAGAGTACACGTACTGAGACAACGAAATGCAGTTAGCATCTAACCAGAAGTGCAAAAGAAGCAATAAAATGTATGTA
>JAVQJF010090512.1:0-22734 GCA_036023855.1 Gadopsis marmoratus
AATGCTGTAAACTAAGAATGCTTTCAAAAATGGAAGTGTTAATAGTTTAGTTTCATCAATTAACAAAATGCAGTGAATGAACAGAAGAGAAATCTAAATGTAATCAATATTTGATGTGACCACCCTTTGCCTTCAAACCAGCATCAATTTTTCTTTGTTCACTTGCACACAGTTTTTGAAGGAACTCGGCTGGTAGCTTGTGCCATTAAGTAAGCTGCCAATCACAAACCTAAATTTCTGTTCATTTCTGCACAGTAATAAATACAAACTACAAATAAGTACTTATATGAGTGTTTGATTTCTTTTTAACTCATCACTGTATATAGATTGTTAGCACCAATTAGCAGGGTTAAATGTGACAATTTACCTTATGAGTAAGCTGTAGAAATATAGATGTACGAGACCACATGTCAGGAGTCAAGTGGTCAAAGAGGTTGGAAACATACGCTTGTGTTGTCAAGATTCTCCATGATCTGTAAACATCAGTAATAAAGGCTTCACCTCCACTTAGTCGGTGGCAGTTAAGTTCCCACGTTGTGGCTTTCAGACCTCCAAACACCCACATGCACACACACACACACAGAAAAGCATGAGAAAATACACACACACACATCCAGGTACACACACACACACAAGCTACGACATATTTTTATTAAAATTTTGTTCAAGCCTTCAGTTCACCAGGAGCATTACATCGGTGGGTGGGTATTATTTCTCTTTTTCATCACCCTCTGATTTTGTCATAACGCAGTACCAAAACACATCGTGTGGCGATGATTCATACAAACCCAAGCAAGGGTTGGATGAAATGGGTGAGGGGACAGCTAAAAAGTCTGGTTAAAAAAGCATTTAAATTGCCTTTTATTCTCTGTTTTTTGATGCTTTGAGGCTTCACATCTTATTCGCGTAATGGCACCTCTGGGAAACCTGCTACCTCCCTGTTTGCTGTGTCACTGTGGCTGACACAATGATGACTGAGACTTACGTGCATAATGTGGTGCTACTGATCTCAATCTGCTGAGGTCACCATCAGCTACACCTTTGATGATGAAAAGAACCACATTTCCCAAGGAGCAACTGTCTTCTTTCCTGGAAGCGGTGATGTGGAGGGTGACTGTGGCTGAGTTCAGTGTGATGCCTTGTACATCTTTTCCATTTTACGATTGTAGATTCCAATTATAATGTACATGCCAGGCTCTGTGTGACGGGGCAGAGGCAGGTCGGTGTACGTGTGTGTGAGACAGAGAGAGAGAGAGAGAGAGAGAGAGAGAATCACTGCATTTATTCCACTGATGCTTAAACATATTTTAAAGAACTGGAGGAGAGAGTAAGGAACAGGGAATGCATGCCAAGCCACACACCCACACACTCTATGTGTGTTACTTTAATTACTTACTGTTACTGTTGCTGGCCGTCAAGGATTTTTGGCTAACTAAGGCAACCGCCGTATCCTCTAAGGGGACCACTGGTGGCATCAAGGTTAAGGACATCATGTCCTGCCCTTGCTCAGTCGCATGTGGATTAACCATCCTGCAGAGGGATTCCCCACCCTCTCTGCATCACATGTATAGGTGTTAAGCATGCCTCACAGACTCAGAGTCCTGTGATCAATGCTGCACCATGCAGGTTGATGAAGATGCCTTTCTTGCCAGCACGCTGTTGGCTATTGACTGGCCCGCACCTCTGGATGACAACGTGCAGGAGAGGGATTTATACAAAAATAGAATCCTGCCTTCTCGTGGGGTCTCCACCAGGCAGCTCATGCCCGTCATTCCTGCATGCATGATGGAAACGATATTGGGACAAAACGTTCTGGCACAGAGTTCCCGTCAAGGGTTAGTCTGGCCTAGATATTGTCAACAGCAAGATTCTGGGGCTCGCTGACCCCCCGGTAGTGGAGCAGTCAGCGGCATGCCATCTCCATCCAAACTGCCAGCCCACCCTCGCCTCAGCCGGACTGGCGAGGCAAAATGGTGCACTTCATTGCCTCCATGTACAAGTCAGATTTTTCACACATAGCCCAAATGACTGGTTCTTTGGGCTTGGCACGTGAGAAGGTATATTTGAATGAGTCAGGGCTCCCATTTCGGGTGATTGAGACTATTCAAAGCGTGAGGGCGTCATCTGTGCATTCATTGTATGACTGTAAGTGCTGCTTATTTGAAAGATGGTGTAAGGCTAGAGCCATAGATTTGTTTCCGAGTTCGGTTCCGGATGTGTTATGCTTCCTGCAGGATTTACTGGACAATAGTAAAGCTTTTTCCACCATTATGATTTCAGCCAGCCATGTGGGTTGTATGAATGCACCGGACAGAATTCTCTGATAAGGAGGTTAATGAAGTGAGCCCGCTGGCTTTGGCCTGCGTGTAAACCTTTGTTCTTTCATGGGATTTGCGAACTCTCTCAAAATGATTCTGTTGCTGGCACTTAAGTAAATGAATTACATCTGTTGTCTGTGCACGCAGCCAGAAGTTCTTAGAGCCACTAAGAGAGCGGTGAGAGTGAACCAAAACAGTAATCTTTTGAGCTATGACATTCCTTAAAGTGAGATACTCTTAAGATAAGAAATAGCTAATTATTCATCTAAAAAATTAAAAGTTGAGTTCATAAGCCATAAAGCACCATTGCTCAATTCACTACGCTCTGGGGTTTTCCTGCAGTCTTCCTTGTTCTAGTTTGGCCACTAGCTTACTATGCTAATGTTACTGTATATCATAAGGACTTTGGAGTGCGAGCACGTGGCTTTCTCCTGGAGACCGTATGTGCCTGTGTAGACATTTTGACCAGCATTACCTTGCAGCTTGGCTACGTTGCTGCTCAGCATCATTTTATACCTCGCCCCTGCTCTTAAAGTTCAATTAGTTTCAACTTTGACCTTGATTGTTGGTTACTATTATGCAACCATGCGACAGTTGTCTGTGATGCAACCTGAATGCAATGGATGATAAGAGTTCCTTGAATGGTGCAAGACCACCTAAATATTATACCACATCTGGCAGTAAGACTGTAGCGTGGTAGAATGTCAGCTGTCAGACAAGACTACCAAGTTTGTGAATAGTCAAGAAGTAAATTATGGCAATCTCCTGCCACCTCGGCCATATTGGTGATATAACCCCTCTCTTACAACTTGGTTCTGGCACTGCACTATGCGTGCATGTTTCAGTATTTACCATTATCCTGTCATTGCCTGCCAGCTGTAGCGAGTAATTACTTAAAGCTTAAGAAGGAATTTAAACACAAACCAAGCATTGCATTTACGAATATCTGGTGCATCGGCCCATCAAAATTATATTTATATGTGTCAGCCGACGAAGAATGCTACTACTCCTGTCTGCTCCAGTTTTGTTAAAAAGACTGAAACACTGGCAACTCCTGGAGAACCTAGCATATGTAGTTTTTGGTCATGGGTTCAATGTGTTTCTATCCGGGAAGAAATACAACTTTATTCCCTGGCAAAGGCACTCAAAAACATTCCCTATGAATACCTCCTCCTTAATCGATTATCTTGAACGTGAATGATCATTGATCGGGTTGAAGATAGCGATGGCAGTGTTGAATAATTCAGGCAATGAGCACAGCAGAGTACTTTGTGGTGAAAGGCTGATGCATCAACATTTATGAATCTAGAGCAAAGCAAGACAAAGTCACAGTCTAAATGGTAATGCAGTTAGTGTGTGTGTGTTTACATGTATGTGTGTGCGTTTCGTGTGCTTGGTAAGTCACAGAAGGTCTGGCCTGCCTGAGGTCGGTACTCGCAGCTCGCTGTAAAAGATATGGGGGTGGCACTGCCGCACAGCCTGAGAGGATACGCTGTCTGAGGTCTGAGATGGAGGGAGGATGGGAAAGAGAGAGAGAGAGAAAGATATATCTACATATACACACAGGCAGCTGGGGAGCGTCCGATAGAGATGGGGGAGCAGAGAATGAGTGAGGAGAGGAAGGGAAGGAGATAAGCGCCTTAGAGGGTGGGAAAGATAACGACAGATAGGGAAAGCAGGATGGAGACCGAAAGTGAGTGAGCGAGACAGACGCAGGAAGAGTAAGAGAGAGATATAGAGGAGGCGAGACGCTGAATTTAATAAATTAGATCAGGCGCCTTGCCGGTTTCCTAGCAACCCAGACAAGACGAGCCTGGTCTGGCCTGGTCTGTGCTCCAGAGTAAAGGTCTTTCTCCTCCGCCTCTTCTTCCATCCCCCTCTGCCGTTCTTCCTCTCCCTCATAGCAGCACTGGGCACAATCATTGTCCCGGTCAGTGTTACAGATGAGTATATTTAGAAGTAGATTCATGTACTGAGGTAAAATGGTGCCACAGATTTTACAACTCAGACATTTAGAGGAAACAGGCCTGGTTGTTCACTCCAAAACCAAGTCACTCTGTATTCGTTCAGCTTTTCAATAATAAAATAGAATTACTCATTAGTCACTTTGAACATTTGATGCTGGAATTATTACTGTAAGAACTGACGGCCACTTTTCCTGTGTCCTGGATGATGAGTGGAACCAAAATAATGTTGACTTAGAATGTATGAAGAGGGGGAATGATGTAATTTCTGTATAACATTTCTAAGGGATGATAAATATATGTAATATTTTGCACTTATCTAGATATACAGTAAAATATATATTATATATATACAGTATATGTGTGTGTGTCCGCTGGAGAAGGCACAGCAAAATGAACTGCTTCTAAATGACTGAATCTGCTGCGCTTTGCTCTGCTCTGTCCAATGGCACCAGTTCAGATACATTTGCTGCTCACTGCTGTGGTTTTAGTGGCCTTAATTTGGTTTAGATTCTCTGATAATGATGTCTGATCTGACCGTGACAGGATGAGTGTTTGCAAACTCCAGTTCTAGTAATCAATCCTGTGATTCATCAGTGGGATATACTCAGGCAGTGAAGTGACTCACAGGTCTGTAGTGGCCCCACCCTGCCATATTGTGTTTAATGGTCTCATGTCAGAGGAAGGATGGCATTATGTAGCTTTATAGTGTGTACCCTGAGGCGTGCTCCAAGTTAATTGCTTGATATTCAACTAATGCCACTGATAAACCTCTTAAGAAAGCTCTAGTTTGCGGTCTTTGTGGGTGGGGATGCATTTCCAGATACAAGAAATCAACTGAGGCTCCAAATAATTCTCAATATCTTGTGAATGGTGTAATATTCTTATACAGATGCATAGTGCTGATAAGGTTCCTTAATGAAAAGAATGAGGTTCATTCTATTTCCAAGGCTAATCAACAGCTACTGTACCACCGAGAGGAGACTTCATTACACCCACCTCAATCATTCTCCAAACAGCTGAGTGGGACAAAACTGCCCCCGCCGGCTCCATATGACTCAGAAATAATTTCACATGAGCTTGCATATTTTCCCCATATTGATCCAAGAACAGAGAGAATAAAAACAGATAGGATGTCTTTTACGATCGATATCCCTGTTAATGTTGAGTCCGGATCTAAGGATGGAAACCTTGGGGGGGGGGGCGGGCAATGTACATGCTCAGTCCACTGTTCTTCCTCCTTATCCTCAGATGCCCTTTTGGTAATTGAAAATGTGGAAACATGTCAAATGTTACTAAAAAAAAGTCAAACTGAGTGGAGATATTAGTGCACAAGAGGGAAGACTGGACATTTCCACCATCTCGTCTCATCACATCTGCATATGAGTGCTCTCTAGTGGCAGGCAAGGGAATCTACTGCTGTACAAAACACGCAAGAATCATTTCTCTCGCTGGCAGAGGGCTGACAGGAATGATAAGGGGAGCTGGAGGAAAAATATTCAGTTCATCTTGCCCCATTAAAATTAAGGTATGAGATATGGAGAGGCAGATTAAACATATGTTGCAAATACAAGGCAGACCTACATTATTCATGTGTGACAGAAGACAGAAGCAAGTAAACCGTGATCATTCAAAAGCGAACATTTTATCTGTGCTTACATTTAGAAATGTGGTAGAAATAGGAGCGCTGTCACTGGGGGGGAACAATTTCAATTTCATAATATTTCATATTATAGACATAGATGATATTAGAGCATTTCAATTAAAAAAATCAACTATGTAAAAGAATTTGACAGGTGTAAATATATTCCTTCTAAACTAGCACCAGAAGAGGTAGAGAGGCATGGCATTCCATTGATCTTATATAGAGGCTTAGCGGACTTTCCATTTGTTTCTTTAATATGTAGATTATTTTAATTTCCATTGAAACACTGCAGTTACAGACTTAAAGGGGCATTCCAGTGAAACAGTATTGCAGTTCTATTAAATTAGAGGACTTGCAAAAGACAGATTTAAAAAAGAAGAGTTCAATAAATCCTGATTATTAGTACTGATCTTAAACTCTGAAATTGCTGGATCCTACACTTCCCATAATCCAGCTCGATAGCATCCTTTTTAAACTCCACACCCTCAGCTTGCTTTCTGTTGTAAACTTGTAGTGTACAAGGTGAGATAACCCTGATCAACAGCCAATATTTTTTCAGACTTCAGAAACTGAAACAAAGTGAAACTAGAAGTTTTGGGTTTCATTACAGGAGTAAGAAATAAATAAATAAATTTGTAATAACACAAATTACTTATATCCAGCTTTGGACCATAACCTTGCTCAACAGTGTATTGTCCTGGTCACTCAATTTGTCTAAATATGGATGGTTGAGAAAAAAAACATATTTTTATATTTTTGTTTTTAGAGACATTAATGTGTCCAGCTGCAAAGTTGGAAAGACGACATTAGAAGAGAATGTTGGTGGATATATGATCTATGGCACCTCTAAATGCTGACACACTGTCACATAGGCATACTGTATACTGTATCTGAGGAAACTAATGAAATGTTTAAATAAAAATGATGTGTGTGTGTGTGTGTGTGTGTGTGTGTGTGTGTGTGTGTGTGTGTGTGTGTGTCTGTGTGACAGGCTGTCTAAGAATTAAGTTATGCATTCAGATGGGTGATGGCTGATCTGGGTTGACCTTCACAATTAATGCAATTGAAATTCACTTTGAATTACAAAGAAAATCCAAAAACCATCACAGAGTACAGACGCTATAAAATGGATTTTAGCAGCTACAGGTAAATCCATAGCTTCCTAGTGCTGACACAGTGATGTATTAAAGAGTACGCTTCCTGTCTGTATCAGAATCATATGGAAAAAACCCACAAACCACAGGCTAAGTGCTATACAGGACATACCTACATGATACTGTGACTGAGCTTTTTGAATGAAGTGACATTGTTTCTGATATAATTTAAGGTGTGACTAAATATATCAGCACTCTCTTAAAATATGGAGTCTTATTGTATTTCTTAAAAATAATGTACAAAAATACAGTGTGATTGTCACAGCCACTGAACCAAAGGACATGGTGGTTTCTTTGTTTCATTATAGTTTTTAGCATTACACTCATCATGAATAAATGGACACATAGGTTTCATATAAAATACTAAGAACTTTCTTTGACAATTTTGCTATATTTGTTTCATTAACTTCATGAAAATGTAATAACTTAATTCGCACGTGGGAGAAGTTTACCTTGAATGGTTTCAGTCGGAAAGCCTTTCTAACATTTTGTCCGAGCTAAATGGGACAGGTTTGAGGAAGGTACTGCAGTAGGCTTAGGGGACGTCAATAGCACTGGATCAATAGATGAATACAACGATTCATTAACTGAAATGATCTTGAGCGTGTCTTCAGAGACAAACCCTTGCAGAGAGGTCCCCAAGGATTGTATTATTGTTCCATGGTGGAATAGGGATTGTGATAAGGAAGTGAAGAAGAGAAAGCAAGCATTTAGAAGCTTATGTAAAAACCCTACTCAGGCAACTGCTATTGATGGCAAGCGATGCAGAGCATTAGCCAGGAAAACTATTAAGGATGCAAAGAAGAAATGTTGGAGGCCTGGATACTCCAGTCACACAGATATGGTCCAGAATCTATAAAATTTTCTTTTTTTTTTGTGAAGTTTCAAGATGGTTTCAGAATAGGGAGAAGCACGATGGATTCCATTGCAGTCTTAGACCAGGATGTTAGAAAAGCTATTTTCAATAAGGAAGCCGTAATTGGGGTATTCTTGGATACTGAAAAAGCATCTGATTTTATGTGGAGGGAGGGTGTGCTTATTTAAGTCCTCGATGCAGGTATTACTGGCAGGATGTTTTACGGAGCATCAGTGACATGGCAGCAGATGTTTTGAAACAGCTACTACTTTGCATACGAGCCAGCGAATTCTATGCACTGCAGCTGGATGAGTCATGGAGCCGGCCTTGCACAGCTCCCCGTTTTGTCCAGTATGTTCATGAAGGGTCAAGTCAGGACCACTGGAAACAAGAACAACTGGGGAGGACATTTTCAGAATGCTGGATACCTTCGTAACATCAAATGGATTTAGTATTTGTACAGATGTCGCAAAGGCAGAGACATAGTGGAGCGGTAATGCGCATGCAAGCAGTTGCTTCCAACAACCACCTGGGTACACCAAGAGGCTCTTGCTGCCAAGGGAATGACTCAGCTTGAAGGACGTTTTGGATACTACAGTGAAATTTATGAACTTTGTTAAAGCCAGGTCTCATATTTACTGCATCGTGCAGTGAAAAGGGCAGTGTCAAATGAGGCAAAACGCACCTCCGTGAGCGACAAATCGGACAGTTGGATTCGTTATGCCTTTTCTGTCGTGTCTGCTACCTTACAGAGCCTCAATGATGTAACATCAAGTGTGTCCATGAAAACTGAATTCAATCAGAAGCCAGATTTCTGGATAACACTCTGCACAGAATACCCTTCACTGGCCAATCGCGCTGTCAAGATTCCGATGCCCTTAAGTGAGAGTGGGTTCTCAGCTCTGACAAGCATGAAAACAAAATACAGGCACAGACTATATGTGGAAAATGTCTTAAGACTGACTTCCTCTAATTTGTAGCTCGAGGCTTAATGTCTGAAGGGGTACAGGACTTTAGAAGGGTTTGGGAAACACTGTCATCATGGGGAGGGGCTGTGGATTCTAGTTTGATTTTCGTTTCGTGTTTTTTATATTAAGTCTTCGTTAATATTAGGTAGTGCTATACTGACATGTTTTGATGTTATTGTAGTCTGCTAAAGCCCTCTCTCCCTGCATATTTAAAAAAAATGCAACGAGTGAGGGAACAACTAGGCGTGGCCTCTTGGCTACTAGTGTGTGGGTCAGGGGACACAGATGAGGCTCACTGACACCGATTAGAGTCTTGTTTAATATACATTTCATGACGTAGACAGGTCCCAACCAGTTGACACTCAGCATTGGCCTTGGAGGTCCAGGGCTGATTTAAAACAGTAGATCAACCCAAGTGCTGATTTTTATAAATTTGGTAAGAAATGTCAATGTTAACAGCAGCATTGACGTGTTTCACCACAGTACAGTCATATCAAAAAACAGGTTAAGTGCACAGTACCTCTGTAAATGGTCTTATCAGCCACAATATATGTCTCCCACATGTGTCCCTTTGTGCAGCTCAGTTCTCTTCTTTTAGTGCTTTAGTTTTGTTATGTTGACCTCTTTCATGGGCCCAGAATTATTGTCGGAAATATTTTTGTTACTTTTGTTGTTTTTTCTTTTTGGTAAATAAAAAGAATAGACATTTAAAAAACAACAACAGTTGTGTCTTTCTACTCGGCCCATGACATACAGGTATCCATTATACTTTAAGTATTTTCTTCACTTGAGCTACGATATAACAATACAGTTTTCTTGATTAGTTTATTTAAATAATTTTTGCATGTTTGGCTCAAACGAACCCAACAGCTATTGAAGGCCACCTATGGACTATAATGTGCATTCGCTGAACACTGAGGGTTTGTGGTTGTGTGTTCAGCAGATTATTTGAACTTCAAAATGTCTCCTTTCTTCACTGCAATTGAGAGAGGCAAATTTGAGAAAAAAACACTATAACTAATGCTTCAATCAAGTGATCAGGAAGCTGTAGCACCACCTCTGTATATGTGTGCTGTGATGCAGGCACACAGGCATTATTGACATTTGTAGGAATGCTGGTAAATCGCATTTAAAAAGGGGATCGGTTCAGTGATGGCAGCTCAGAGCCTATATTCACCAAATGTCTTGTTTTTAAGAAATAGAATCCTGTGTTTCCACACCGACTGCTAAAGTGATAAAGTGGCGCTCCCCTTTTTCTCCTCAGTTCTCATCTCTGCTTCAGTCCACTTTATCACACACTTGCAAAACTCTGTGGTTGAAGTCCTCTGGCTGGTCAGCGTATACATAGTGTCCAGCTCCACGGATCGTCTGAAGGAAGGATCAAGAACAGAAAGGGAAGCGGGTGAGGCAATATACAAAAGAAAGGACACAACAGAAAATATACTTTTTACTGGAGAGCACTATGTCTTAAGGTTATTGCTCCATGTACCAAACTCTTCATAATATGTAGTTGAAGAAGGGGAAGGGGAGAATTGAAGAATAGATAATTTATGTGATTCTTAGAAATGACCCTTTTTGATTTAATATAGCCTTAAAATGTTTTCTTGTCTTGCATTGGGGTCGACATTTCTTACTATGAGCATAGAGGTTCATTATTGACCTTGGGAATAGTATTGTGGCTAATCCAAACTCAAGGTCCACTTACTAGTCTTTGACTTGTTGTCATGTTACCAAAGTTCCAAATTAAATTATTGAAAGAAAATCTATGACAGTTACACAGAAGTGTTAATGAGGTTTGGAGAAGGCATATTTTTTCCCCTGGATTCACTGGGAACTCAATTATCTAGTACGAACACAGGTTCAAAGGGATATCTGGTAGATTTTCAGTTGAATTTTCCCCAAAATAAAACACACTAATTTATGTTAAATAAATTATATTTAACTAGAATTACCACCCCATGGTTGTATGCCTCTGCCAACAGCCAAGCTGCAGTCTGTCCAGACTCAAGGAATTGAATAAAAAGTGTATATTTTGGCTAAATAGACGAATTGCATGGATTTGAGGTCAAGGTGACTTTTGACAACCAAATTGAGTCCAAGTGGGTTTATGCCAAATTTGTAGAAATTCCCACAAGGCTGAAATATTGTGTTCACGAGAATGGGATGTACGTGTGAACGAACAATTTGAAAATATTATGCCTCGGCTATCACAGGCATGGAGACACAAAAATATTACACCACTATATTTTTTCCTTTCATTAACAGGTAAAAGCAGAGGGGGTTCAGGTTTGGAAATCTAGGAACTCCAACATGAACTCATAGGGGACAAAAGTGGCAGGAAACAGACACAATAGGATACAAAGAAGAAAGTGCATCAATTCACTTCCTTCTCTCTCATCCAGTACACCATGAACTTACTATGATCTCCACATGAGAGTGTGGCCTCATCTCTTTGATGGTGCTGCCTGAGTTGCTGTCTATGCTGGAGCGGGATCCATAGATGATGGTGATGGGGATCTCAGACTGAAGCTGGTCCATCCTCTGCAGCATCGGTCTCTTAGCCCAGCCATAGGGAATAGTCATGTTCTTAAAAGCTGTTTCCCCACTATGACGATACAGAAGAACAATTAACTCAGCACAGGACAGCAAACGTTGATTACAAAGCATAACATTAGGTAGTAAAACTTTCAAATGACTGCAACAAGGAAATTAATAAATTGCTTTCATTGCAGTGATTAAAATTAGCAGCAGTACTGAACAAGGAAACAGAGACAGACCTGGGGGTTTGCGCATTCAGGTGGTAGATGTATTCTGACACAGTATTGTCACTGAACATGGAGCAGAACTTCTTTTTGAAGTCGGGTCTCAGAGCCTGGACCAGAGTGGGACCTGCAGGGGCCACGGAGTGTCACAACCAAGCATGTAACCATTAAGAGAACGGGCTGCTTCATTAGATGTAACATGATTATTAACATCAGGTTGGGCTGGAGGGCACAAAAACTTAACCATGGTTTGAGGTCTGGCCCAAAACATTGGAAATCAGCCTTAGTGGAATTCTTGTATATTATGCTATAATGTGCTCATCATATGACTAGTTTTAATTTGTAGTCAAATTAGTTTTCTGTATATTAAGAAAACATCCACACACACTTAAGTCTCTCAGCTAGAATAACATTACCAAACTATCTTAACCATGCTGTCTTGTGTCTTTACAGAGCACATATTTTCACTTTTCATTTTCATCTTCTCTGTATGCTCCAGATGCTCAGTAACTCATATACAAACCATGCATTCACATTCCTCTCATTTAAATATAGACTTTATTAGTCCGCTCTATTATGTTTGATACTGATGTATTTATTCTACTCTTACTTGTAGCCCCATCTTTTTATTCACTGTATCTATCTACCCTATTGTGCTGCAGCCACTACCTAGTTTCCCCTCAGGGATCATTAAGGTTCCATCTACTCCAATTGATTAAAACAGGCTAGGTGTCCTTCCTGTGGTACTGTGTTAACTTTTACCACCTCATTGCTCCACTCTTACCCAGCGGTCCGACCAATCTCAGGCCAGCCAAGGGGTTGAAGGGACTGAACATGGCCCCTAGGGCTTTGATCCATACAGGGATGGGACGGTCTGCCTCTTCTGAGTCCGGGCGCTCAGGGAAACCCCAGGGCTCCACCAGAAATATATGCTTTACTCTGTAGGACCGAGACATTAATGGGTTCATTAATGTTTTGTTAAGTCAAATGGATTATACAGGCACACAAAAATATATAGGAATATGAGGACTCTGGGCTTTGGCAGGTCCAGAGACTTCCTGGAGTATTGTTGGCTCCCAGAAAACCATCTCAGACTCCGGGAAGTCAAGGGCAAGTTCAGCTAATGGTGCCCTGACTCCAGCTTAATAATTACAGAGATGTGAATGGGGTCATCCAACTCTTATTTTGCTTTCTCTCCAACATAGCAAACAAGCACAGCTCCCAAAACATTTAACTATTCCTTTAAATGTTAGATATAGGTTCTTTTATTTTAATTGCATTTCCTACACAATGCTTATAAGGTGTTTGGCCTGAAGCAGAGAATGCCACGCTATTAAATATGGAAGCATCAGACATGTGATCAACTTTATTATCTAAATTAATTTTTTAGAAAAGAAATTGCGACAGACAGACATACCCCTTTTCCACCAAGGTAGTTTGAGTGCTAGTTGGGTGCCGGTGCTTAATTTAGAACCAGTTCTTTGCATTTTGACAGCAAAAGAACTGGCTCCAGGCTAGGAAAACTGGTTCCAGAGTGGAACCAACTCTTTGCTGGGCTAGAACCAAGAACCGCTTACGTCAGGGGCAGGGGCCGGGATTATTGTGACCAACCAAGACGAACAAATACTTTGTGACCACCATTTTTAAAAAACCTGAGCTGAACGTACGTGAAATCAAAACAGCAGTGGTCCGTGGAAGAGACCAACTTTCTGCTTGGACTGTGGATTCGAGCAAATTCAGCACGTACAGACGAGCATACAGACGTAAACAGTGACGCAATGACGTGGCTCTTGCTGTTGTGCGAGACTTAGCGCTACAGTTATAAGCATAGCGTAGGTGTTGATAGCTCAGTCCTTGTTTTTCCCATTCAGCTGAATTCTCCGGACTTGCCTTACTCTCTGGAGGTATTTGGCTGTGGCTGACTTTCTTGCAGCCTCTTCATGGTTCCCATTTGCTTGCGGGATTCCAAGGAGCCTGTAACTGTCCTCAACATCTGCTATGTCACCTTATGGTAGTCTAATCCATCCAATTCTGACTACCTTCGCTCTCTTGGATACCATCCGACCACACATATCTAGTCCAAATGACATTTCGATGTCGTTGCTGTAGATCCTGGTGGTGTGGATCAGTGAGTCAATGTCTTGCTCACTCCTGGCATACAGCCTGATGTCATCGATGTAGAGGAGGTGGCTGATGGCTGCTGCATTCCGTATTTGGTATCTGTAGACAGATCTTTGTGATAATCTGACTGAGACGGTTCAGACCTATGCAGAACAGCGGCGGGGACAGAGCATCTCCATGGTATATGCCACACTAATATATATAGATATACATATAGATAGATACACACACACACATCTTATCCTTGATTTAAAAGCAAAACACAGGCTAAATAAACAACGAAATTTCCATTTAAAACATCTGTCTCTTTAGTCGCTAAATGTTCAACTATATTAACCAGCTAGTCTCTAACTGTGTCTGTCTGCTACTGAGCAGGTAGTGTACAGTGGGTTTTTAGAACTTTTTCTCTGAAAATAGCAGCCTGCTGTGGCCAAAAACAACACTATTGGGCGGTGAGGGTGAACCAGAACAGTAAGGTTGGAGGCCAGACAACTAAACAGTGAGCTGAAACTCACTATAAAGCTCCATAAAGGCTAGAGGAGCAGCAGCTTTCCTAATGTAAAATGCTAAAGCTCAGTTTGATGAACAAATGCAGCCCATATCATTAAGATCAGCACCAAAAAACAACACAATCCTACAGTAAGATATGAAAAATCCCATAATCTGCACCAACCTGCCTGGGTATTTAATAGAGTATGACAGAGCCAGGTATCCGCCCAGATTGTGCCCCATCAGTATCATGGACTCCAGACCCATTTTAGCCCTCCACTGCTCTATGGACTCCACAAACTGGTCCTCTGCCTCCTGAGTGTCTGTTGCGAACAGAGGCCTGCTACTCTGTCCGAATCCCAGCAGGTCCAGGGCGAAGATGGGGCGATGCTTAGAAAAAGCATCCAGGTTCTGAGCCCAAAGGCCCACACCACCTCCAAAGCCATGGAGCAGAACCATTGGGGTTTTGTCTTTGACACAGTCACTGCTAAAGGTCAGGGTCCACAGCCAGCTGCCATCGGAGATGGGGACGCACCGTTTGGAGAAAGTGCTGTATACACCTGAAAAGAAAGGGAATATCAATGAAAGAGAGCAATGTAGAGCTTAAACGTAATGTCATACAAACGTGTGATTATTTCCTTTAACTGAAAGGGAGACATGAAAACTGCCCAAAGATACAATTGCAGAACCTAACTTTTATATGATGCTATTTGTATTTGCTCTTAATATTTGATCAATTTGACCAATTGTTGTTTGCATGTTGTTTGACTATGATGCACGAGACCCATCCAAGACCAACGTGCATAGGTGTATATTTAAGACCATGACAACATATCGCCAGCTAAACACAGCAGAGGAATTAGTGTGGTATGATCGGGGATAAGGCAAACATTATTTTGATTTTTTTAACTTTTGAAGCTATACCTCAATATTTATTTACATTTCTGAAATGGCTTAACAATATGGTTCTGATCCAAACAACAATAAGAAATAAAAGAATAATTTCCACAAGTCAGATGATATGCACAGATCATGTGCAGAATGTAGCATTGTTCTCTGTGTGATCAGTTATTCCAAGAACATCAGGAATGAGGAAACATGCAGAGAACTTACACAAATTGTTGTAAAGAAAAAAGACTAGGATTTACAGTGGGTGCATCCCAAGTCCCTCACACACACGTGCAAGGAAACCACATGACGAGAGAAAAGGATATTGTTTTTTTAGCGAAATGAGACATCCTTTCCTCCGAAGTGTCACGTGAAGCGACGTCCGTTTCTGATGACGCGGCAGCTGATCACAGCTGGAACAGCTGTCACTCGGGTTCACAGCCACAGAGACTTTTGATGGAGTTTATGTCTGCACACATGTGCACTGCACTAATACCAATAAAGGCAAGTTCTCACTGGCTGCTACCTGTTGAACAAACACCTGCACATGAACAACCTGCACTCTGCATTTTTATTTTATATTATTTATTCTTTATTTGCATCTGTTTTTACTGATATTCTGATTGTGAATTCATTTTTGAATAACACAGAATATGATTATGGCGTCTTTGAACATTGGAAATTATTTACTACGCTAAATGTTTCAGGGAAAATTGAAATTATGCAAGTCATATCAATGCCGACGCTCAGGAATCATCAGCCTCACGTGACTGAAAGGAAACGATGATAAATGATGTCCACAGTGTTTCTTGCTGATACACAGACTCTCCTACTGTAATAAAAGTGAACGGGGGAAATAACAGATTGTGAAAAAAGATCTCTCTAATAAATGAAGAAAGTTGTTTATGGTTTTTTGCTCTTCAGACCTAAAATTAACAGATTCTAATAAATAAATAAAATAAAATATAATATAAAACTGTATGAGTGATGCACTTGAGTTTAATCTGTTTTCTGTCTTCACTCCAGTATGAAACTCCAGTGATTGTTGTGATGTATCAGATCAGTCGGATCAGCTGCAGCATCCAATAAATTACTGATATCTAATAAGGGGGCGTGTCAGGCAGTAAAATCTTCCGTGAAGGTTGCTCTCCTGTATCCTCGCTCATGGCTCCTCAGAGATCCCTCCTCGCTCCTCTGAGCAGAAATAAAAGCTTCGGCACGGCCTTCAAGATGGCGGACCCGAATGTCTTCCGGTTCAACGAGGATTGAGGAAATATCAAATAAGAGACTTGAGATGCACCTCCTATCTCTCATTATTTTTTTCACAGAAAATGTATTTTTTGCTTACACTGCAAGATGTGACATGCCCTCGCCGAAATGGTCAACTGTAACAATTCAGTAGCTGTCCAGTATGAATAAGTGACGGACTGAGAGAGTGAGTGACAACAGTTGGCAAGTACATGGCCATGGTGGCAGTTCCTGCTCACACTGTACAAAACCATGACGTAGTAGATATGTAGTTGTATCATTTAATTATTACTCTTTTCATTAAAAAACTCTCAAATTCTGCCATATGTGGAAACTAAAAACTAGATAAGCTGATCCTTACATCGCAGCATCTTGTCCTCTGCCGTCTGTAGCTGGACCGGAGAGGTGGGACACCATGACGGTAGCCAGCTGGGGATCCAGCACCACCTACACAGGCAGAAAAACTCCACTTCAATAATCAAGTTTATGAGCATCAATAGGAACTGCAGAAAGGACATGGTGCCACCCACTACAGTGGATTTGTTTTTACAGTGGATTATTCTTTGCATAAAACAGTTAGACAGAAACAGAGAAATATAACAGCATGAAGTACAAGTTAGTTAGTCGGGTTGTAGAATTGTGAAACCCTGTGTGGCAATGTGGGGAAATGTCAAAATAATGCCGAATCCAACCAGGATTCCAACACTCCAAGCACATGACTCTACTTTCTCCAGTCCACACACATTTGTGAACATGCAAATATTTTTCCATTTCAAAAGTTTACCTGCTGGACACAAGATGTCCCCTACGTCACTGAAAAGTCTATTCTTATTGTATGTGCAGTGGAGGTTTCAATCGCCCACATCACACTTATGTAAGTTGCATACTGGTCCTGTAGTAGTTGTGACAAAATCATGCTCATGCGTACATGTGCTAGACTGAGAGTCACACACTTTTCAGAGTGGAGGAGGGCTTTATGGTTTATCTGAAACTGCATTGATAGGCCTGCGAGGTCGGCTTCAGTGGATGTGGGTGGTTCGGAGACCAGACTTACCTTACTGTGGTGTCCACGTAGCCCCACACACTGCTGACCAGACTGTGAACACCAACAACAGACAGCATTCTCTGAACAAATCTGAAGCCAAAACAAAATGAAACAAAAAGTAGATGGGGGCAAAGAACACAGACTCCTTCAGCATCATGTACATGCCTCTGGATATCATTCTAACAGGTGTACTTGAAAACAGGGGTTATGTGTTTTCAACACAGTATGTTTTCAACACAAGAGAGGGAGGGCGGGATCCCCTGCTTCTGACCAATCACAGTCTTTGGAATTGCTACGCACAACACAGTTGTCAGTCAACCATCATGCTCAGTCAACATAGAGCCATGTAAGAGATCCAACCCTGAAAGATGGACTCCGCCAGGGCTCCCCACCACCAGTAAGTCAACAAAATGCATAAACTAGTATGAGATGTAACATACATTTTTTGGAAAGGTTAAAAAAAACAACAACTTTAATTTAACTAACTTTAAGCTAACTTTAATAATGTGCTAAAGTTAGCCAGACAGCTAACTGGTGTTTATTCCATAGACAATCTGGCATAGACGGAAGATGGCCTTGACAGACAGAAGACACCCGGGAAAAACGGAGTGTTGGGCAGGTCTGCTCGCCATAATAAACAGAAGTCCAGTATTTTATTTTCATTTCAGGTTTGTTTTATGTGAAACGGATAAATTATTATTGATTCTTCTAGAAATAAACATATAGTCATTGCAATTATATCTCAAAAGTCAACTAGGTTTGACTCCATCATAGAGGTTCACTGTTTCTACCGGTAGCAAGTAGAAGTGTAATAAGGTTTTAATTAAAACATACATATTCTTGACACATGGTTGCCTTTCCCATAATGTTACAGACAGAATGGTTTTTCCCCTCTCAGAAATACTGCTCAATCATTTACTGCACAGGCTCTACATCAGACTATCAGGTTGCCTTCATCGTGCCCCTCTGGACCTAGATTACCTGAGTTCATATGGTCACAGGTGCAGGTTGTACTCAGTACTTGTACACAGTATCAAGCCAGTTTGAGATCCCTCACGCAGTGCATGATGCCCTTACTGTCTCTGGGCAAAATGACAAGGAAACACCCGTTTCCCTGGAGAGGGGAAATTGTGGCTGCCCAAGAGTTATAATATGCAAGGAACATGTGTCTGAGCTTCTTAACATGGGTCTATCTGTGAAGTGCATTGCCAGACTTGTAGGAGTTTCTAGGTGGACTCTGCAGAGATGTATGAATGATTGGGGTTTCTCTGTGAGGGCTCTGTACGGTAACTTAAGTGAAGATGAACTAGACATTCAGCCTCAGCCATCCACTCCAGCAACCCACATGCTGGGTACCAAATGATGTTGGGACTGTTGTGGGCACAGGGACATTGAGTGCAGTGGCAGAGGATCCGTGCATCAATGCACAGAGTTGACAGTCTAAGGATTGTGTCAAGCATGTCAGAGTTGCGGTGTGTGGTATGCAGGACATACTCTGTCCCAGGCCCCAAATGGCTGATGCGTATCGACACAAACCGTCTTTCCCACTTTGGAATTAAACACAAATTCACCAAAAGACTAGATGTCTTAGTTTTCCACCAGCACTTAAACACAGCATGCATTTGCGAATCTGTCAAGCTGAAGACAGTTAAAATAGTCTCAATATTCCAAAAGTAAAAGTAACCCGAACAGGCGATCCGTGCAATGAAATTTAACAATCTGTAAATGAATACAAAAGAATGTCACAAATATTTTTACATTTGTAAAAGTGTTCTTTTGATTCTATGTCATATGTGCTCCGCCCTCTAATGCTTTCAACCGTTGACATGGTTCCCAAAGCGCTGTAACTAATCTAAGCTTTTAACTTATTGGTTAGTCCCCTTAAAGCTCTGCCTCGGCACCTGAGCAAAGTCCATGCACCGCCAAATCAGGGGGTAGTGCCCGTCCCTATAAGAGCCTAGTTTGTGCTCTGCTCATCTCCCTTTCTTACTCAGCAACTTGAGCACTATGGATGATTTTCTGGCCCCGTCCGGTGTCGTGAAGGCAGTGGGAGCTACAAGATTGTTTGGATATGGCCAAGACCTGTTTTTCTTGTGGCGCACCGATGCGGTCGTCTGACCCGCACGCGTCTTGGCCTCGGCTGCTTCGCCTGTCTGAGCTGTGTCTGTTCCCACAGGCATCTTCGCAGTCCGGTGCACATCTCTCAGGTGGTTGGTGCTCGACTGGGGGAACTGCTAGGGAGGGTTGTTGCTTTCAGCGAGTTCGGCCAGCTGGAAGAGCATCTCATGCGAAGCCCGTTAGAGGGTGGAGCACTTATGACATAGAAATAACGGTTACCTGGTGTAGCCCCAGTTGAGTATGTGCGAGGCCCTTGGCCCCCAGCTGGCCTTGGTTGCAGTTGCTGAGTCTTCCAGGGAGACGAGCGTGGCGCATACCATACTAGGCTCTGATAGGGGCGGTGCCTCGAGGGGACTAACCAATAGCAAATCCCGTTAGAGGGCCTTGCACATAGTCATGCAACTGGGGTTACACCAGGTAACCATTATATTTCAAATTGCTTGGTATTTGTGTGTGGATTGGAACATGAATTTGTGACTACCCAAATGTATGCACAAACCATTGTTCACATTTACAAATCTAATTACTCATTTGTAAATCATGTAATATACGTTTGTAAATCCAAAGTGTTGCGTGAACCGATTCCAAAGGCACCCATTGGTCAGAGCGTGGAGATCCCGCCCCCTCACCAACAGACCACACAGTAAAGTCCATAGGCGTGCGCGCGCACATGCACGTAAGCGTTTATTGTGAAGATGAGTTTGAACGGGCTCGTGTTCAACAGACACTAAACTACACGTGCACGTCTACAAAACTAAGCTCACTCATACAAACATAAATGTACACGTTTGCGAAACTAAGCTTACAGCCACAAACGTCACTGCACCTACGGATGCAAAGCCCTGCATTCAGGTGCACAATTGTTGAATATGCCATGATATTCCATACCGGGCACCGTGTTAAATGTGTTGCCAAGCGCGAGTCACGTCAGTGCCCTGAGGGTGAACACACATTTAACAAATACTTCACTGCTGGTGTGTGAGCACGACATGCCGGTAGGTATTTTCCGGAGGTACAAAAACTTCCACGGTACTGCTACACTGTTACCCTGCCGACACACATGGCGTACTGAATGTCGCCTGCAGTAATGTACATACTAAACACTCACCCTCCTGCCGCTGTCGCCGCTTGCTCGGCGGCCATACTGCAATAACACCGCGCTCTCTGACGCCGCGGTCACATGACCTGGGAGACTCTGACGTGGTTACGATTGAAGACCTTTGATTTGTTGTTTGCGATAACTCCACCGAGCGGTGCCTTTGCGGCCGCGGTGTCCACGGCGGTTCTGACCCCGCCCGTCGCATCGTTGCCTTTTTTTTTTTTCTTTCTTAAATCTGTAACCAAATAACAAGCGCATCCAGTGGGGCACTGCGGAAGTAGCTTTTCTGTCCAACATCTAAACATTGCTGCTCAGCAGAGCACCGACAGCTTTGGTAAGTAGTTAAATTACATTATTAGTTCTCCTTTGCAAATACTTTGCGCATATTAAATGTAACACAAGGTTATGTTGTTTGCGCCGACAGCTTTTGGCACACACTAACTTTACATTTTGATCAGAAGTCTGGCGTTTTGAGTAAAACCTGCAAGGCGTTAAAAACACCAGGAGCCTTTGACACTCAAGAACATGTCTTCTTCAGTGAAGTACTTTCCCACGTTCAGTCTGTTAAATGTCGACGTCTAAAAGTCATTGATAGCTTTAGAAATACAAATAAGTTGAGTTATTCAAATTCAAGGTAAAAAATGTTCATGAATGAATCCAAATGGACCCTTTTCACAGCAAAATCTTTGACTTAGAGCTGTAATTGCTATTGTCTGGTGTCTCACTGTCATGGTTGACTCACATGGAAGAGTGCCAACATAAACGTTGCTGTGACAGGTTCAAATGTGTGCTTTGGAAAAGGTCCATCGAATCCAAATGCATTTTGCCAGCCACAAGTGGACTATCCTCGCTGGTCTCACCATAATGATGGAAATAGAAATGGAAGAAAAAACGTATGCCCGACATGTCATGCTGTCGTGGAGACTAGTTACATTGGTCTAGTAGCTGAAGTACACAAAAGAGCCAAAGTGCTGAGCAGAGACCAGATGGAGGGAGTCATATTGGTCACGATGCCTCCTTACATACAGCTGTGTGTTGTAAAGGTCATTCAGATGCCTTCACTCATATTTGACTTACTTGAGTCAGCTTGTTTACTCAGTGCTTCGATGTTCCTTCTTGAAGACATCGCCTCCTGGTTAAGCTGTCTCTCCCTGTGTTTTCTGTGCAGCTCATGTTATTATCAAGGTCCTTCTTTTAGAAAATCAAGAGTGTAAGTGAATCCACATTTCAGGATGCGTATCTGAAGTACTGTAGCAGCTGATTGGATCTGTGCTCGGGCCGAAGATGCGTGGGGCCATAGTGAGAATTGTATGACATCCCCGGACAACATGTATGAATTAAATTTGGTAAAGGAGTAAGTGGCCTCAGGCCCCTGGACAAACCTGTGAGTTTGTGTGAGGATATCTCGACAGTGCAAACATGTGAGAAGCACTGAATGATCCTCGGCAGGGGCACAGTAGTCTAGTCCTTCTTTCAGTCTTCATACTGGAGCCGCCGTTGCTGCGTATACTGTGTATGGATTGTGCCTTTTTTTAAGTTTTGAAAGTTGTATTGCATTACTTACGCGTTGCAACAGACTGGGCTTTGCAAACGTTTGAAAATGACCCCATGACCCAGCAACAACAACAACATAGAGAAGTACTAAGATAAGGTTTCCTTTGGTGAAAATCTCTGCTGTGGTGTTAAAGTTGGAGCGGCTGTCATGTCGGTGGGTGGAACAGCTGGAATCTGCTGTGCTGCTTCGTGACGTGGAACTCGGCCGCAGTCTGCCGCAGCCTTCACACTCAAACTGCACAGATGTGTCGTGTATAATCTGGTGTGACTGTTCACAGATCAGCAGGGTGGCTCCTGGCCCAGAGGCTGCAACTGAGCCGTGTACGCAGACACCGTCCTGGGTGAGTACAGCCAGCGCTTTCCAACTATACACTCTATGTATATCTTACGACTTTTCCACTAGTGGCTATTTTTGCTACACAAGCCCCCCCACCCCCCCCCCCCCACCCCCACCCTTTCCTGGTCAGCTGTTCATGTCAGTACACTGTATCTGGATAAACAAATT
>JAVQJF010090517.1:0-14630 GCA_036023855.1 Gadopsis marmoratus
AGCCTCGTGTCTTCCCACCCAGATGTCGCTGTGGTGCGCTGGGCTGTGTATTTGGGACAGTCGCAGTGTGCGCTCTCCCTTTTACGGCGCATGCGCAGTTCGTCTGTCTGTCCCCGCTTTGGCCGCTGTTCCCTCCGCACCGCCGCTCTCTATAAAGTGCCCCTGCTGATCCTCACGCAGTCTCTTTCCCGGCCACAAAACAACCGTGAGTGTCTAACTCACCGTTCTTGAAAAAAAAAAACTTAAATAAAAATAACATAAAAAATATAAAATCCACAAAATCTTTATTAAAAACAAGCACCGTAATAATTAAAGAAATACAAACGTTAAAAAAAATAGCAAAATTGTTTTAATAAAAAAACAAAAAGGAGGCCTCTGGCTTTACCCGAAGTTGGCGTCTTTTAAAGGAAGAAGTACATCAGAAGGCTTCGATTTTTGATTGATGATTTTCCAGGTTTGACATTTTGTCCCAACGCGCCGGACGAAGGGAGCCGGCGGGCAGCGCAGCGTGGACCCGGAGGACGCGACACACACCGGGGCTTTCACTTCGCGGCGTGTGAGGGGAAGCCTTGCGTTCATTTATTGCGTGAAGTCCGAGATATGAACACGGCGACGGGGAGTTATCCGATGGCTTCTCTCTACGTTGGCGACCTGCACCCCGACATCACGGAGGCGATGCTGTACGAGAAGTTCAGCCCCGCCGGACCGGTGCTCTCCATCCGGGTGTGCCGAGACATGATCACCCGGCGGTCTCTGGGGTACGCTTATGTGAACTTCTCCCAACCTGCTGATGGTAAGAAATGAAACGTGGGAAGGGACCAACCCCCCCCCCCCCGCGTGCAGTCTGAGCACGACCCTTGCACGCGCCAGTGCATGCATCCTTCAAATGTTGGCGATGTCAAACTGTTCACATAATAACGTGCAAAATCAGGGAGACACTGACGGTGGATTGCAGGGCAACATCGGGGCGTTGAAGTGATGCATCTTCACAGGGATCTAGCAGCTCCTCAGACGGGTTGGTCCCGTTTGACCCACATAAGCGCGTCCCGGTTCTTGTATACTAGTAATGTGCCGCTAAGCCCTCGCGCACACGCAGGGTTCGACTTGTGCATTTAAGTTAACAGAGAAGTCATGAAATGCCCATCAATTACAGCACTGCATTTGGGATTACAGCCTCCTTTTGCGGCCCGCACTTATTATTCAGCCCAAGCTTGACCCCGTTTCTGCTCCTATTTAAAGAGCCACGGAGTGAAACGAGCTCCCTCCCTGCCCTCTGCTGCTAGAGTCACTGAGAGCAAGAAAATGGACAAGCACAGCTGATCAATGATGATGATGAACTGTCCGCCTGACATGTCTGTCATGTGTATTGTCTGGCACGTGCAGCCATATCAAAGACTTGATCCCGTTTCTATTTGGATTTAATCCCAGCTTCATTTGGAACTCTTTTGAATCTCGTAGTCAGATTATCTGCAATATCTTACCCACTTAAATTGCTTGTCGATTGCCAATCTATTAGAGCCTCATACCCAAAGTGGCCTGTGTATGTAAATACAAGAGTATCAGACGTGTTACCAAGTGTCTTTACTATAAGGCTTTTCCATTTCCAGTCGGTGGTTTCAAGGCATTGAGCAGTAGCAGCAGGTGTCGTGGTTGTCTGTGGAGGCCTGTTGACATTGTGTGGACTCTTCTTGCCTCTTGAATCAACGTTGAACACCTGTCACAATGTATCTGCGCTCGCGTCGGTTACCAAAAAGCTGGAGTAATGACAGGCTACAGCCGGCACGCTTCCAGGGAGGTAGTATCGCTCACTTGAGTAAATGTAATAAGAGCCACAAGTGAGAAGACACCATTTGTTATTAGCGTAGACGTGGGGGATGGTAGCTGTTGGGCTTTTTAAATGGAGCTGTAGCACGTGCAATAGCCTGCTGCCTGTACCATCTACCAAAGATAGGAATATATACCTGAGCAGAGCTGTAACTGGCCAGTAAATGTGATTTAATGCGGACTGAGGCCGTAGTCCAGCTTGTTGACAGTCTGTTGGCTTTCTTCGTGTCACAGCTCTGTGTGTAAACACTCACGAGAGGCGTTGCTCATCTGAGCATTCTCGCTGAATGTGTGTCTTCCCCATCAATGGTACAGAACGCTCTACTCACGCTCCATGCCAGCACATAACTTTCAGGACCCCTCTCTAAATATAGAAGGTCTTTCTGAGCAGCCAGAAATGTGCCTGCGTGCAAAACGTAGTTTGACAGAAATGGTGAACAATAACAAGCAATTCAGCACTGTTAACATTTTACAATCATTCTAAATGACCTTTCTTAATATATGAAAATGAGCATGGATCACTTTGGCCTTATTAAACTTTGAGTCCCCACTCTGAACCTTCCAGAAGTCCACGTGTTGGACAGCGATCGCACACCTTCTCTGAGCACATGGGCTGTGAAGTACAATTGCAAGCCAAACTGCTGATGCCAGCAGATGCAAGGCAGCTCCGTTTTGTTTACCAGACACTTTTAGTTGGAAAGCCTGGCCTGTGTGTGTGTTACTGTGGTGTTACTGAACAAAAGGGATGTTTGCCCACATGGACATGAGAGTTAAAGCAATAGATGGAGAGGGAAACCGTATAAACTGAACCTTATTGATTAAACTGAACCCAAAAGAGCACAGTGACTTGAGCAAATGAAAACAGAACCATTATTCTTTAACACCACAATGTAAGCCCATTTGTGTTATCTGAGGGCCTGCTGCACTGCTACTGCAACTGGCCTAGGTGGGACATGGCCCAGCAGCATGTGGTGAGTTAGAGAAGGAGGCCATGTGCTGCCAGCTTGCCTACTGCAGCTGCCTCCCAGCTGCTCATAGACAGCTCATCCACATGGTCCCCTGCAGTGTCTTACCCATGTTGCACGTGCCATGTTAATGAGCTGGAAGCCGTAATTCGCCATTCTAGCATACACTACGCAGGAGTACCAGCTGTACTTTTAACACACTCCACTGTAACTTCGTGTTCTTTCTCTGGCAAACATTCAGAGGGCAATTGTGTGTGTGTGTGTGGTTTAACGGGATGGCTGCATGAGAACAACTGGTACTGGTAGAATAGAAATGTATGATATGTATCAGTGAGTGACGTGTTTCCAGACAGCAGCCACCCGTGACTTTTCACTGCACCTCTCTGCCCCTCCAGCTGAGCGAGCCTTGGACACCATGAACTTTGATGTAGTCAAAGGGAAGCCAATCAGAATCATGTGGTCCCAAAGAGACCCCTCCCTCAGGAAGTCTGGCGTGGGGAACGTGTTCATCAAGAACCTCGACAAGTCCATTGACAACAAAGCCCTCTACGACACCTTCTCTGCCTTTGGAAACATCCTCTCCTGCAAGGTACAATTGTCGTAAATGGGACTTTTAAACAGGAGAGCTCGCTAATTAACACGCTATGTAGGCCTCTACCTTGTGATAACCACGGTGAAAACTGGCTGCAGCTTCATATTTAGAGGACAGATTTGAGAGTGGTATTGATCTTCTCACCTGACTCCCAAATCTTGGAACAACTGCTTCAAAGTTAAGGAACTGCCTGCATGCGTCATGATGCCTCTCTACTGGATGCATTATGTACCCAGAATGTCTTCCTCTGCTCCAGGTGGTGTGTGATGAAAATGGTTCCAAGGGCTACGCGTTTGTCCACTTTGAGACCCAGGATGCCGCCGACCGTGCCATTGAGAAGATGAACGGCATGCTGCTGAATGACCGCAAGGTGTGAGTGTCTGATCATCTAGGAAGTGGGGCCAAAGGGGTGTTTGTCGTTGATAGTGTTTTTAAAAAGACTTTAGAACAATTTAGCAACTTAACTTTAAAATTCTTTTGAAAGTCCAGGTGTAGACGGGGCAGTGCTTATTGAGCATATGCTGATAATGGTAATAGCTTATGTGTATCAAGCTTATATTTTGTTTCTTAATGTAAAAACCTTATTTGTGTGTTCTACACTTACTGACTTTTCATGTCTTTTTTCAGTTGGAGAGTTTGTGCGTGAATAATCCAACTAATACGCTCGTGCCTCACTACCGCCAGTATGACGATAACCTCTAAACTGATAGATAACAAACTAAAAACTCTTACTTAGTCTTATCTTTCCTACCAGAAGCGTTTTCTGTTGCCTCATTTGTCCATTCGCTGGTCACCCGTCTTGGAGTGTTTGTGCGTGTGTGTGTATGACCACGCTTGTGTGTTTTAGTGATGGATCGAATGCAGGAATGCAATACTGGATGGCAGAAGGAGAGAGGTCGTCGTAGCAAGGTATATAAGACCATTTGGTCCTCCTGAGCTTTCTTTTGTACTGTGAGACTCTGTTCCTCCATCCCTCTCCATCCACCTCCTCATCAAGTTTTGGACCAAGAATTATGACGGTCGTCACCGTGTTGTCTAGCATGCCGACATATCTGCCTGCCTCGGGTGATATTAACAGCAGTTGGAAGTGTTTTCATTGTTTGCCCCAGCAGTGATGAGTCACGTGATGAAATGTCCTCTGTGAATTCATTTGTCTTGTTGATGTTGTCGCTGTTAATGTAAAACAATGAACTCTCTTTTACTTACCGTGCTTGCGTGGTCAGGTCTCCCTCTGCCATTGCAGAACTTTCAATACCCGGAAACCCGGATCGAGAGTGTTTTAGATCGGGGGAAAAAGCAAGTCAAGAGAGATTGGATCCTGTTTTTTTCATCTCTTTCAGGGCCATTTTTAAAAGCGTGTGTATCGCTGCTCTCCCTCTATCTTCAGGTTTGTGGGTCGTTTCAAATCTCGCAAGGAACGGGAGGCTGAACTTGGTGCCAAAGCCAAGGAGTTCACCAATGTTTACATCAAGAACTTCGGGGACGATATGGATGATGACCGGCTGAAGGAGCTTTTTGACAAATATGGTAAAATGGGACTAGCTGCATGGGCGTTACTCCAAGCACTAACATGGTCTAGTGCTGCCGTCTACATCCACTTATCTGACCTTTAACCTCTGCAGGTAAAACACTCAGCGTGAAGGTGATGACAGACCCAACCGGCAAATCCAGAGGCTTTGGATTCGTTAGTTATGAGAAACATGAGGACGCCAACAAGGTACTTGTATTTGTACTTGGCCTCATGGAAATGTACCGAGTGAGTCTTTTCTTGGTCATTCGCTCTGATAATAAAGATTTCATCTAAAGGCTGTAGAGGACATGAATGGTACCGAACTAAACGGCAAGACTGTGTTTGTGGGCCGGGCTCAGAAGAAAATGGAGCGGCAGGCAGAGCTGAAGAGGAAGTTTGAGCTGCTGAAACAAGAAAGGATCAGTCGTTATCAGGTCTGTAGAAACTAAGCCCTTGATTAATCTTTAACTAATCTAATTCATCTATCAATCATCTCAAATTTCAATTCACTAATGTCAGAGAAGCTGCTACATATGCATCATGGCTGTTTGTCTTTGGTTTCAGGGTGTTAATCTTTACATTAAGAACCTGGATGACACCATAGACGATGAGAAACTGCGTAAGGAGTTCTCTCCATTCGGGTCTATTACAAGTGCTAAGGTGAGAGCATTCAAACTGATGTTGCAATGCATTACCACCAGAGGGGAGATAATGCATCAGAGCAATATAAATATAGCAACAGCGTGACAATATTCTATGTTTGAAGTTACCCAAACAGAGTCGGTCTGTATTTTAGGTGATGCTAGAGGAGGGTCGCTCCAAAGGATTTGGCTTTGTCTGCTTCTCCTCCCCGGAAGAGGCCACCAAGGCTGTGACTGAGATGAACGGACGTATTGTTGGCTCCAAACCCCTCTACGTGGCTCTCGCTCAGCGCAAAGAGGAGCGCAAAGCCCACCTCACCAACCAGTACATGCAGCGCATTGCTGGCATGAGGGCCATGCCGGCTAACGCCATCATTAATCAGTTCCAGCCCACAAGTGGCTACTTCATGCCAGCTGTACCGCAGGTCTGAGTCTGAGCAGATAGTGTGTGTGTGTTTTAAAGTGGCTATAATCCATTAGTATTAAAAAATTGATCACATGATGTTGTGTAATGTGAAAGGGGGTCGCTCCTTGTGACGAACCCGCAGAAAATGATCACAGGACTCTACTGTTCCCCTCGGCTCTAGGAAGCTTTTACCATTTTAATGCCATAAAATGATACATTTCACTTGCGTGTAACCACCAGGCCCAGAATAGGACCACATACTATGCACCCAATCAGCTGGCCCAAATGCGACCCAACCCCCGATGGCAGCAACAAGGTGGCAGAGGTCAAGGTTAGCATGTGGCACTATATGACAATGCATCTATCTTTGATATTTCAGTTATACTGTAAGGGACCTGTTTAAAATGTATAACATTTTTAAAGTTTTGTATTGCATCTCAAAGGTTTTTGTCTCTGCTTCTGTCACTCTCAGGTGGTTTCCAAGGGATACCCGGCTCGCTGCGTCAGCCAGGACCCCGTGCCAACCTGAGACACATGACTCCTAATAGCGGCACACAGGGCCCACGAGGTGTGTTCTCCAATAACAATGGACGAAAATGATCACCATCAACTCACTGAGTCTGGCTTTAGCATTTTATTGACACTGCAGTAGGGGTTGTCAAAGACACTATGTGAATTCTGCTCCACTTTTCCTCCTCTCTGCTAGCTACTGGCCAGGCCATGGGTCCTCGTCCCTCAATGGGAATTCCTGGCCCCCGTGCCATGCCTCCTTACAAATATGCCACTGGTGTACGTAACCCCAACACCCAGGTGGTGCAACCTATTGCCTTACAGCAGGTATGTGCAAAAGACCAATCGCGCCACTTTGTGTTCCTGTCATATCAAGTCTCCAAAGCTATAAGTAATTTTCTTTCCTGCGTGCTTTATCTGTCTCCTCCAGGCTCAGCCAGCTGTGCACGTCCAGGGCCAGGAGCCTCTCACAGCCTCCATGCTGGCTGCTGCGCCCCCTCAGGAGCAGAAACAGATGCTAGGTATGAAACCCATATCGTCATGAATGAACAGTATTGCTTTTCAGTTTTTATTAGGTTTATTTATTCTCAATTTTTCCAAACAGGTGAGCGTCTTTTCCCACTGATTCAGGCCATGCATGCCAACCTGGCAGGAAAGATCACTGGCATGCTGCTGGAGATTGACAACTCTGAGCTTCTACATATGCTGGAGTCTCATGAATCTCTGCGTTCAAAGGTACTTCACTACCTCTATCTTTGCCATACTGTCACACTGAAATGTCAGTTATCAGTGTACCACACTGTCATTATTTTTGTTTGATGTCATGTTTGCACAGGTGGAGGAAGCCGTTGCCGTGCTACAAGCCCACCAGGCAAAGAAAGATGCCACTCAGAAAGTGGGCACCATGGCTCCTACTGCTGCTGCTGCTGCTGCCACATCCTGAAGATTGCGTGCCGTGTTTAATTGGTATGATAATACATGATAAGTGAAGCTATTCATACTTGTTTGGCTTTGCTCATGTAGTTTTGTGGTAGTAATGAAAAGTCATTGTGTTGTTTCAGGACATGGAAAAATGAGCAGAGATGCGGAGACACACACTACACTGGCTCCAAACACCTGACTCCTCTGAACAATTATGCAAAAATGAAGAGACAAAAAAGAAAATGTCATTTTAAAAATATACTTGAACATTTTGAAAAATGTTACAGTTCCTAATTTTCTAGTGCTGTAATACTTTTTCAAACTGCATACCAAAACCAGTAATGCAAGTGAATCTTGGAAGGCCCTTCATTTTGTGGCAAAGGAGAGAAACCTTTTTCTAAAAGGAAAATGAGCCTTGTTGTTTTTCTTTGCTTGAAGGTTTTATGTTTGATTTGAAATGATGGACTCCTCCATCCTATCATGTTATCACGGGTGTATGGTATTCTCAATAAAGGGATGATATATCAAGGTTTCCGCTCCTGTTACTTTACTTTGATATAATCGATTTGTGTGTATCTGACACACACTTACCTAGGACGGAATAGTCAGGCTACCTCTCTCTAATAATGCTAATGCCTTTATTAATGGTTAGTAAATAATTTACCAATGCTTTATAGATCAGTTAAGTCAATAGTAAGAACATTTGGGTTTCCAGGTTCTCAAAAATCCCTTTGGGTGGTTATCATGTCTGCACTTCTAAATTCTAAATGGTAATAAATATTATGACTCATTAATGACTTATAACTGATCTATACAGACACAGATAATAATTCCCAACTCTTTATAAGAGGTACCTTATTAGAAAGTTGTAATATAATAATCTAAATCATCTTTAGCTGCATATAAAACACCAAGTTTAAATAGTGAAAGAAAATCTATAGCCTGAAATTGTGCAATTTCTTATCAGATATAACTTCTCATAGTAGGAAAAGTGCAGATGTCACTAATAACATTACCAACGGCTCCTTTCTTGTCAGTTGTCAGTAAGTCAGTACAGTCTGGCAGTGAGCGAGCATGAGAATAAAGTCAGAACTTGATAGATATTGAGTCTATTGTCTGTTCCGCTCTCCAGAGCAGAAGGTGGCGGTAATGCACCAATAAGCTGGATGCCAACCGCCGTAAAACTAGACGAAGAAGAAGTAAATGCAGGCTTAATAGGGCAAGACAAATTTAGTTCTTAAATTGTTTTGGAAATTTTGCGGAGGAAGAGGTTGTGAAATATGAAAATGGTAGAAACGGACTTTCCTAGTTGTGGTAAGATTAGCCGAGTGGACATTGCTATAAGTGAAACGTTTTAATATGAGAGTTTAAAAAAGTGAAATTGGAGCGATAACAGCTGTAAGGGGGTTTTCTCCGACAGATGGCGCTAGAGACAATTTGGTCACAGGAAGGCGGGCTTCAGTGTCGCTGCACCAATGACGAGCTGCTGGGGTCAAAGTTGAAATGTTAAATCCAATATGGCGGCTAACAAACGAGTGCTGTATGTTGGTAAGTGAATGAAACTTCTTATAAAACTACGGTGGTTATATTGTTTCAGTACGTCTAGCAAACGTACTAAGGATATTACTTATTTAGCACTAATGAGGTTAGACACAACTAAACATGTACAGGGTGACAAAAGAAACGGGACACGTAAAGGTTTAGCCGGCAAGACGTGAGAGCGTCGTACCTCAAAACATGGCAACTTCGCTGATTTTAAACTTAGCGCAGTTTCCCAAACGCCGCGAGTAAAGTGCATCATGTCGCGTTGTGTAATGAACTCCGATTAAATCATATGAAACAGCAAAAAACAACCAAACTAAGCGGCCTGTTGGTCTCGGACAGTAACTGGGACACTCCAGCAGCTCAGTCTCAGCACGGTGTGTTGTTGTCAGGTGGCCTGGCAGAGGAGGTGGACGAGAAGGTGCTGCATGCTGCTTTCATTCCCTTTGGAGACATCACAGACATCCAGATACCGTTGGACTATGAGACCGGTAAGAAGTGTGACAGTAACTGCACTGTTACTCTAACACGCCATGTGGCGTCGAACCCTGTAAGGAATTAGATCAATTCTAAGCTGCAATTAATGTGTCTTCTGTTCTGTTTCCAGAAAAGCACAGAGGATTTGCGTTCATTGAGTTTGAATTGGCAGAGGTATGTGCTGGTTAGAGAGTACACACAAAAAGGCTGCAGTGTTCTGATATTAACCCAATAAAGACAATGCTCTGTATGAGGATCTTCATGACTTAACATTGATTACTTTAACCTGAATAAGATTATGCTCAACGTAAGCTTAATAAAGTGAGATGTGTAGGTGCATATTGAGATGGATTTGAAAATGCACAAACTAACTGGGCTTGATAAAACATCAGACATGCACTTGCCATAGTAGCAATTTCAAGATTCATGAGCAGGAACTCCCAGTTATTGATATGGCTGTGCTCTAACATGGCATGTAATCAATAATATGATGTGAATAAGTATGTCAGCACCCCAATATACACAGTTTCATTGGAATTCTGTCTTATTTAGGGAAAGGGTTAATGACTGGGAAAGTCTGACTGAATTAATTGTAAGCATGGTTGGTAATTGGCACATAGTGGGGCTTTGTTGGTAGATATTTCTGTGCTTACAACCTATTTGTGCCCCTTGTCTTCTGTAGGATGCTGCAGCAGCTATTGATAACATGGTAAGTGGATCACACTTCTGCACTGCTCATGTCAGTGAAGTTTTATTCCCGTTTCTGTTGTGACTTTACCCAAAAGGCAAAAAAAAAAAAAAAAGAAAGCTTCCTGTTTTAATGTTGATGTGTATTTTTTTTTTTCTTTTTCTCTGCTAGAATGAGTCCGAGCTGTTTGGCCGGACTGTCCGGGTCAACACCGCCAAGCCCATGAGAATCAAAGAAGGGTCTTCTCGACCAGGTGACTGATGGGTACCAGTTTATAGAAGCATTTGCCTGGACAGGAATTTAAATCCTTGGTTCTGATTTTAACTGCTTTACCTTCAGTGTGGTCGGACGATGACTGGCTGAAGAAGTTCTCCGGGAAGACCACAGAGGAGGCCGAGGGGGAGGCAGCGGGTGGAGACACGGCCAACGCTGCAACAACACAGGAGGTGAGATGGCTTTCTCTAAAGTGCGTTGGTACCTCTGACCCGTAATTCTGTTTAGATAGTGACATTAGTAGGATTTGTTTTTTTGCAGGCTGAGCCCCCGGCTAAAAAGGGCAGAGTTAACCCTCAGGTCTACATGGACATCAAGATTGGAAACAAACCAGCAGGGAGGCTACGCTTCCTCCTTCGGGCTGACATCGTTCCCATGACAGCAGGTGTGTATGCTGTGTGCTGTATCACCTCGTCTTTGTTGAAAGAATATACTGTAGCTGCACTGTGTTAGGCTTTTTTTCATGAAGAATTGAAAAAAGACACTAAAATGAATTCTACAGGAGTCAAACAAAATCACAAGTGAATAATATCATCCCCCTTTGAGAGACAACAAAATCAGTTGGCAAACAGTGATGTATGTTTATATCTTTCTTATATAGAGAATTTCCGCTGCTTGTGCACGCATGAGAAGGGCTTTGGCTATAAGGGCAGCAGCATTCATCGCATCATCCCTCAGTTTATGTGCCAAGGAGGTGACTTCACCAACCACAACGGCACCGGTGGCAAGTCCATCTACGGCAAGAAGTTTGATGATGAAAACTTTGTCCTCAAGCACACGGCTCCAGGTGAGGAGTTGTGCAAAGAGCTCTTGGAGCGTGTGAGCTTTATGGTTTATGTTGACTAGCAGATCCTGTGGCTAACTGGCCAAACCACGTCTCTCGTGCTCAACAGGGCAGCTCTCTATGGCCAACTCTGGGCAAAACACGAATGGCTCTCAGTTCTTCATCACCACTGAGAAAACCGACTGGCTGGATGGCAAACATGTGGTGTTTGGAGACCTGGTGGAGGGGATGGATGTGCTCCGTGCAATGGAGGTAAGGGATGAAGGTTTCTACTGAGACTGCAAAGGTTACACAAATGTTATATTTGTATGCCTGAATGTGGAACTCAAACATCTCTCTGGGCTTTAGGTTCTGTTGATAATAGTTGGTTAAATTGTCATAAAAGCGTGCCATTCTTTATATGACAAGCAGGCTGCATGCTGGCAAGTAATTTCTGTTTTAACTTCTTGCAGGCTCAGGGAACAAAAGAAGGCAAGCCGAAGCAGAAAGTCATCATCTCAGACTGTGGAGAATATGTGTGAACAAAGCAGAAGTGTGTGCTTGCTTGTTTGTGTCTCTGGAGGCAGTGTATGTCTGGGTGTGAGTGTGTTCATGGTGTTTTGTACTTGGAACCCACATAATCTGCCTTGTAAATATTTCAATAAATGCCATATTTGTAATAAAGAAAATAAAAAACCCCAGCTTGATGTCCTTTACTTTATACAAATGAACTGTCACCTTAGTGCGCTGATTGTTGTCTTACCTGTTTATACTTGCATAACTACCTTCTTATAGCATGACTTTCTTAATTATTATGAAGCTGAACTTTTTTTTATTCAGTAACCTACAAAGTCAATGAAGTCAAGCGCTTTGTAAAGAAATGATGCTCCGGACTCCATGTTCATACATGACATCCCAGCGGCTTCCAAATGAGCGCACTGTCCACATCCTACACTGTTTTGACTGTTTCGTGCATCTCATCTAAATAATGAAATGATGACGTGCGGAGGAGCCTGTTTGACCACGCAAACCTGAGGAATCGTTAATCCGCCGTCGGAGCGCAGCTGCCACACCTGAGCCGGTTGAGAGGTGACAGACATGGCAGGGAAGCAACTCCACCCCCCTCCGCTCCCGTCCTGTGGGGAAATCGACTGAGATTCGCGTCGCTGAGGTTCATCCGAAGCCTGTTGCTCCGCTCCGACACTCAAACTGAAGCCACAGCGTTGAAACTGTAAGTATTGATTTGTAAACGTATTGATTATCGGACAGCAGCGGCGGCTCGTTGGGAGCCGACGGGGTCGCTGCGTGTTTTGGACGCAGGAATGTTTCGAACTTGAACGCGTTTCCCGCAGCCGCCAGGAGGCTGAAGCTCCGCTCACAGACGCGGTAAAACGTCTCCGCTTCCATGACAAGAAAGTAAATAGTTTGTTTAACGTTCGGAGCCACATTTGTGCGATAATTTTGATCTTATTCCCGTTTTTTTCTTTTGTTTTGTTTTTGCCTTAAATCTTCTCTTAACACGTGGATTCACATGTTCCCAACCTCAGTTTGCTCCTCTTGTCTTTCTCTGTGTCTGTGATCTGACCTTTTCCTATTTGTCGTTTGGCTGGTGGATGGTATCTGAGTTTTGTCTGTGCCGTTTCAGCAGAAAGGAGCTTCCCCTGTCTTCCATCAGCAGGAAGAGAAGGCAGACTGAACAACAGTCGTCATGAACTGGGCATTCCTCCAGGGCCTCCTCAGTGGGGTGAACAAGTACTCCACAGCCTTCGGCCGAGTGTGGCTCTCTATTGTGTTCCTCTTCAGGGTCATGGTGTTTGTGGTGGCAGCGGAGAAGGTGTGGGGCGATGAACAGAAAGACTTCAAATGCAACACAGCTCAGCCTGGGTGCCACAATGTCTGCTACGACTACTTCTTCCCCGTCTCCCACATCCGGCTGTGGGCCCTGCAGCTCATCTTTGTCACCTGCCCGTCTCTCCTGGTGGTGATGCACGTGGCCTACCGGGAAGACCGGGAACGGAAAAACCGGCTCAAGTATGGCGAAAACTGCCGCCGCCTCTACCCGAACACCGGCAAGAAGCGCGGAGGCCTGTGGTGGACATACGTCCTCACTTTGATTTTCAAAATAGCTGTGGACGCCACCTTCGTGTACCTCGTCTACCACATCTACGAGGGCTACGACTTCCCCTTGCTCATCAAGTGTGAGCAGAAGCCGTGTCCCAACAAGGTGGACTGCTTCATTGCTCGGCCCACTGAGAAACGGATCTTCACCCTCTTCATGGTGGTCACCAGCCTGGTCTGCATCCTCCTCTCTATTTTCGAAATCCTCTACCTGGTCTGCAAACGCTGCCATGAATGTTTCACCACGTTCCATCAGTCTCGCCACGTCATCTCCGTTAGGGGCAGCTTGATGGAGTCAAGCACTCTAAAATTGCAAGGCAATAACGCCCTTGAAACACCTGCCCCTTCATACAGAGTTGCCATATCTTGAGAAACTGAGAATAAACGGCAAAGACTAAAAACAAAGACATGTTGAAGGAAGCATACCTCTCCTTAGTCTACAGGTACTTCCTTTAAAGACTTCCCAGCAGACATTTGTCTGCTCAGAGACTGAACTACAGTGTAGGCAGTTTCTGCGTTCACTGTCAGAGAATTTGAAATTTTGGACTATAAAACGTATGTGTAATTCATCTGGAATGTGCTCGCTGCTGTGGGTTTGGGTCAGAGTATGTACAGAGATTTCTTCAGATGAAGTTCAATAGCCGTCGCAAAGAAAGCAAAAAAGTGTGTGTGTGAGTCAGATTTAGCTTGGATACCAATTATGAGTCAGTCCATGGTTTGGAGAGTATGGTTCTACAAACGCATGTGGTTTTCTGTGTAAGATTTTCCCTCTGCTCAGTGCCCAACCTCCACATGTTTAGCTCAGACTGCAATGTCTTTTCTGTTCACTCACACGGTCACGTCGGACCCTTTGTGAATACTGTTCTTTACACGAGTGATCAAAAGGTTTGAAATATTGTGTTGTTGTGCATGTAAACACACTATTATGACCTGTTTTGGTTTTTTTATATTGCAGAAGAGGGCAACGGATTTGTAACCAGATGTTAATGATTTCAGGATGTGCATATTTCACAGCGTCGCTGCATAGCTGTTAATGTTTTTCATTAAAGATATGTTTTGAAAATGTTGGGTGTTAAATTTTTTTCCCATAAGATTAAGGAAGACAATTCACTGTCCAAACACTGTAGTGTAGACTGCATTACGTTCAGACCATGTACTGTACAGAACCTAACATACTAAAGAACGGTATAAACCAGCCAAATGATCTGTTGCTTCTGCAAGACCTGCGGTTTGACAAAGACTTCAGATTTTGTTCTTCCACTTTTTCCATAAAGTTTCCTAAAGCCCCCCCCTCACTCACCCACTGGCTGCACAGATTGCTTTGTTGCTAGGGGCAGCACCCTCATTGTTTATGTTGATTGGTACTCTGAGAAAGGCAGAGGAGGAGGAGCCCCCCCCCC
>JAVQJF010090542.1:0-50509 GCA_036023855.1 Gadopsis marmoratus
TTATATTTGCATAAAATTTACTTTAAAATAAATCAATTAGGATTCACTTTGTATTTTGTTTTAAAATGTCTACTTATATCAAAGGAGACAATGCCGGTTTGGGGTTGTTTTACCCCCCCCCCCCCCCCCCCCCCCACACACACACAATTATTCGGTGAGGCTGCAAGGTCAAACAACTAAAGTTTTAACATCAACTTTGTGACATCCAAGTCCTGACAGTTGTACTCCATGTCAACCACGTGCAGGCCTCTGTGTCCAGGTTTGTAAGTGTGCAAGCATGGATCTATTCGTATAGTAGCTGTCTTTGTGGTCTGGTTGCGTTTTTGTTCTTTAGTTACATAAATGGAGCAGCTCCTTTGGCTTTTACCTCCATCCCAATTACTCTGAAGCTCTCTTTGCTGCTAAATGCATCAAACCTCTGACTTCTGTCCCAGGTTAGTTCACTCACGTTTTATTACGGTGGTTCTGTTATTTGCTTTTATTCTTGCTGGATCCCCCTGTGTCTGTGGCGAACATGACGTACTTCCTGTGCAACAAATCTCAAACAACTGCTCACATACATAGAGGACAGACGAGGGGACATTGGAAGCTGGTATCATCCATGTTGTTAATTAATGCAATATTTTACACATTTAATATGACTTAAACTCTCCACATCTTAGAAATGTTGTATGGCCTCTTAAGTTGAACCAATCGGAGCAACTGGAAATGATGAGATTGACATATTTTTTACAACATATCACAATCTGAGACTAGTTGCAAAAGGAGAGGTAGCTAGAAATAATACAAACATTATGTGTATATAGATACACATTACGTATTTTAAAGTTGCAGAGAAGCGTTTCAGTGTTGTTTGACGAAGACTGAGGATGCCGGGGAGATGTAGGAGATGGAGCCTGGTGAATCTCCTGAGACAATCTGAAGATCTTGATGTGAAGGAGGAGGTGGAGAGTTGCACAATATTCAGTCTGAAAGGTCGAGTGATGGCATCAATGCTATTTAAAGATCGGCGTCCAGCAACTGATTTTGTTTGCAGAGCGCAGGATGAAAGTTCGTTGGACAGACACGTCAGTGACGTATAACATTTGTGAATGAGAGACGCTTTTAGAGTGTGGGAAGACGGGAAATGCCTCGAAATCGAATTCAGTTGAAAACGGGCAGGAAATTGAATGACGGGAGTGAAAGATGGCAGGAATTCACCTGCAGAAGAACAGAAAAGGAAATGGGGAAAGAATCCATCTTCCACACTGAGCTTTCCTCAAACAGTTTCATTAGCAGCACACAAGCTGATTATTTTATCCAGGTTTCCTGGGGTTGATTCAGAGAAACAGCAGGCCACAGTTTTTGACACAGCATTGCACCTTTGTCAAAGTTCAATAGTATTTCAGGAACTTCTTGCTGCTGGAAGGTGACAATGTGTGGACTTTTACAGATTTCAGTCTTTTTTGAAATGTTCCAATACGAGGCCCTCTCCTCATCAAACATGTAGAAATAGACGGTATGAGACGTTCACTTGCTTTTTAACTTCACTTTAAATACGATGGTATTAATGTCTCTGAGTCTCTGAATGTACAGCTCTTGAAAGAATTAAGAGACCACTGCAAAATGATCAGTTCTCTGGTTTTACTATTTATGGGTATGTGTTTGAGTAAAATGAACTTTGGAAAAATTGGAGTAAAAAAATAAAAATAAGTCAATAATGAAAAAATTCTTAGTTGCAGACCTAAATTATACCTGTTTATTCAAATGATTGTGTTTGTCAGTAACTGGCGTAGAGTGAAATTATTCCTTTTGTCAGATTACTTAACATGCTGCCAGGGTACATATTAATTCACAGTTTAAGCAGACTTTATATCTGCTTCCACTGAAATTTGGAAGTTTGGAGTCAACTGTGGTGGGCAAGACATCATCCCACAGGGTCTATTCTGGTATCTGGCTGTTACAGTAAGCTGAGCCAGGGTGTGACAGCAGAGTGACGGGAAAAGCTAATTGATCCAGCTGATGTGTGATAGCAGTGCTAAGCTCAACCGAGAAGTGGCAAATGGGTAGCAGCTTCTGCAAGCCCTCTTACACCTGCACTGTTGGACCAATAATGGGAACCGCCAATTCCACAAATCAAATGTATTTCGGTGAGGCTGAATAAATCTGCCGAGCTGTTGTGTTTGAGATCGTCTCATGATCCCCAGATGGATGTATTGGGCCAGATAGCAGGGCAGTTGAGGGTTAGGAAATTATGTGTTTAGCTGCTGATGGTGTGCAGAGGTGTGAAATTCACCTCAGGGGTCTTGAGTTCATAACATTTCTGTTTGCTTCACATTCTGCATACCCCTGTGTCTCCACACTGGGGCCAAAGGATAGAAATATTATAAAAGTAAAAAAATCTGCAGTACAAAATAGGGAAGCTGTGCAACTGCCCCCGCCCCTGCGCCCGCCTCAGAAGCCCAGCAGCCCTAAAAGCCCAAGGCTCCGTGTGTCATTTGATTTTTGGTTAATTGCAAATTGCACCACTAAAGCACAAAAAATGAGGCATCACTGTGGCCAAATATTTTATAAATAATTTATGTTGTGCTCACATGGTTACCATCCTTAACAAAACACCACACGGACACACAAACTACCTAAATACACCATATGCTAATTTTTCGGTATCAAAAGTGATATTGATAGATGGAGGACACGAGGTTACATCAGGAAGCCCTGAGTGTCTGCAAATAAAGCGAGTGCTCAATAGCCACAACAGCCATAAACATAAAGAACGGAGACGTTGTGGATTGAAGGTCAGAAGTCTTTGTGGTGCGTTTTGGTTAAAGTTCAACACAGATCAGATTGGAAGTGTCTAGAAACATTTCAAACAATCAAAGAAACAAACAAATCCCTTAAAAACATCACAAGTTCATCACATAGCTAAAAGACGTGGTGCCCATATGCACCCTTGAAAAAGAGTGATTAAAGCAGATGAAAGCATTTAAACCAACGTATGAGCAAACATTCCACTCAAGCTGCAAGATGTGTGTAAGGATTTGAAGTGCAAAACTAAACACAACAAATTTTGTGTTTGATTTTTGCTTACCACAAACACACGTGAGCTCAAGTCATCGTGTGTGAGTGTGTTCCGACGTGCATGCCTGTCCTCCGCTGTTTCCCACTGAGCAGCAGCTGGACGGTAAGCCTGTCTCAAGGACAGCTCTGGCTTGTCCAGCGAGGCAGAGGCTTTGAACACAACACGGAGCACTTTTGCAAGCCTGCTTCTCCAACCTTCACATGTAACCTGTGGTCCTTGAGCTAAGAAATTATGAATCATACTGGAGAAAGCACTTTGAAAATCTTGCTGTCTTATTTTATGTTTACACTAAATATCTCGTGTTTAAACCAGATCATTTCTGCATAGCTGACCTTCTGGGTCAGTTCAGATTTAAGTACACCTATTTTTAGACGTGTGGTTGATCTTAACTTAAGAAACAGTTCCTTTTTTTGCTTGTATTCTGAAACGTGTCCCAGATTGACTCCGCTTTAGCCTTGAAATGTGTTAGGTCTGGTAGCAATCCCTTTGTATTTGAGCCTTTATTGTATTCTCCCAGGAGAGATGAATTTGATAGATGTTTTTTGTCCTTGAAGCCACAATGAAAGACTCATTGGAATTAATTGATTTTGTTTAGAAAACAATAAATATTAATAGCTTTACAGGGCCCAGGAATCGAATACAATCAAAGTGAATTTTTCCACAAAGACGAGATCTTTCCTGCGTTTCATACTTCCTTCTGTTTTACATTTTCTTGGACTAAACATACAAAATAGACGACCCTCAGTATTCTTCTTGTTTGTTTTTTGCTCACTGTATCCTCTTTATCGTTTGTTCTAGCCACCTCCACCCGACATGTTGGTTTATAACAACAACTCTTGTGCAAACAAGCTATAGGTGAGTTGAACACTGAGTAGTTGAGATGCAGGCACAGCAAAGCCTTAAAATGCAGTTTGTTGTAGCTCTTTAGATCCCACCCAACCACTGGACGGCTTGGGTAATAAAGCACTGCTCAGCAGAGGGGAATGGGCCGCTGCCTGTGTGACTCATCCTCCAAGGCTGATCTCTTACTGGTTCTTTTCATTAATAACCATCTGAACTCTGGTTTCTAATATCTCCATACCCTCTTCTTGGCCCAGAAAAGAAAAGCATCCATCCTAAATGCTGTAGCCCATAGGTAGGAGAATGAAGCACACCTCTTTTTACAGTTCTATGCAAATTTGAAGACTGTGTTACTAACTACAGAATGTACTACTCACTTTTAGCTCAAAAACCAAACAGATGTGCTGCAACAATATCAGAATTATCTTTGTCATTAAAAACCACAGTGCCAAGGAACATAAGATGCATTTAGGGCAGACATAACTTCATTGAAAGCTGCATACAACTGCACACACTGCAAACGGATAGTATTTGATGCACATACTGCACAGTTAAAGCCTCTAAATACACATTCAACACTGATGCACAAGATGCAAAATGGCTACAGGAGTGTAACCACTTTATACATGTACAAAATATGATTCATAAAATGGAATATCATGAAAATGTGATTCATAAAGTACATTCTGTTCTGGAAAAAGCAAAGTGAGTGAAGCCCACAGGTTTACATTCAAAAGTGTAAACAAAACCCTCATTCAGCGTGCCATGAAATAGCGGGGGTTTTTTCCTGTTGTTTTGCTGCCAATGTGAGACTGGAGGGAGAGCAGGAAAGGAGGATTCCCACATTCAGCGATGATGCTCATGGTGTCTATTTATGGCTCTGTGTGGGCAAACTTGTTGATGCTTTGATGAAATATTACCAGTGTTACAGTTTTCAATCCCATCGGAACCGGTAATATAATCTCTAGATGTTTGATTATTCTGAATGTAGGAAGTGCAATGAGAGCGTTTGGGTGGTTTGGTATTCTAAAAAAAAAAAAAGGTGTCCACTGAGTGCTGTGACTATTTTCTTTAGCAAAAATCTAGATTTTTTTAATTATTTATTTATGGCTAAGAAAACCCTGGTTTTCAACTTTGTCTTCATGGCTAATATGTTAAGCCCGCAACATTATGAAAACAAAACTACTCCTGTTTTACATAATGCACAGCAGAGTCAGCTGTGAACATGGATACCGAGCTGCACTGCACTGGATTTTCAAATTTGGGAAGCTCATAATTTTAACCAAAAAGAACATTGATTTTCATCTTAGAATTAAACAAATACAACCCCCACGATTCTTAGCCATGGGTGCACTGCAGTACAAAAACCTCATTGTCCGAGCCTAGAGGAACAACCGGAAGTGAACAATGGAAGTTCTGCTTCTGCATCATGATGTACATGAAATTTACAAAATGCTTTTATTGGAATGTATATAAGTTGGTGTATGCAGGTTGGCCTTTTCTTTTTCCTCTTTTATAATAATACTGATGAAGGAGAACATAAGCAAGATTCACACCTTAAACATTATACCAAGGTTTAACCTGAAAGAAACGGCACATCGCCAACATCATTATAAAAAAACACTTGATAACTGTCAACAGCAGCTGAAGGCATGAGAGGAGCATCAAGGAAGACTAGACTGGGAAAATATAGACTGGAATATAATATGTGTGTATTGCACCACGAAGGACATCAACAGCAGCCACGACCTCATAGTAAATTCACCTATACATACAAATATTCTCACACTAACATGAATTATATCCTAAGTGTAAGCAAGTCACTTTGGTACTGACATCCACTGAATATTAATATAACTTTTTTTCTCTCAAGACACAATTTTCAAAAGAGCTGCCCATGCTGAGAGGGAGGAAGATGCCCAGAATATCGCTGCTGCAATAACTTTCCTTGAGGCAACCTTGATTTTGATCATTGCATGATAAACAGTTTGCTTTAATTTAGGACATAATAAAGTAGGCATCAGTGGGACTTTTCCATGTTTTAGACTTATTGGGGTGTTTTGTGACATCCCTAAATAGGAGTCGAATTTCTGCTAGGGGACATTTGGGTGACATACGTTGTCACCAAAATGCTCAGGCAGTAGTATAATAAAAAAAAACATTTTTATACTTGCATCTTGACAACTATGCTGAATTTTATCCCAGACAACAAAAATGAATAATGCAGAGGTGAGGAGAGAGTTTGTTTTCCTCATGAAATTGTTTGAAAACTAAACTGCAAAAGTGAAGCACTGGTTGGGTCCTGTCTTACAATTCTAGGAAACGTACTGCAAAACCTGTAATTAAATCAAAATTAAAAGCGTCGTCCCAGATTGTAAAGCGTTTTCCGTCTGATGAGCCACCCGTTCCTCAGGATACTATGACTGACTGTAGAGCTGACCTTATGGAGTTGACAGTGCCATGGGAAGACCGCATCGAAGAGACAAACGAGCAAAAGCGGTCCAAGTACCAGGAGCTGGTGGATCAGTGCCGGAGGAGAGGCTGGAAGGCTCGCTGTGAGCCCATTGAAGTGGGGTGCTCTGTGCGCTGTTCACTGTGCAAGGTCTACAGTACACTGTACTTGGCATCACTGGGGCTGCAAAGAGGAAAGCAATCAGGGTGGAGGCTTCAGATGGGGCCTGTAGGTGGCTTTGGAGTGAACCGTGGGCCATGGCTGCCAAGTGCATCCTAGGATGCATCTTAAAAGATTTACCTAGATTTACTTAATAACACCATCTCCATCTACAGCTACTCTGAGTTTAGTTACGCTTCAATAGCCATGTTTCCATCAAGTATCACGTTAGAAAAGTTATATTTGAGTGGCAAAATTCGATTAAAATTTCTCATTTGTGCACTTGAGGTGGTTTTTGCCTTTGTCGTCGTAAAAGAGTTGATGCACTAAATGAGATATGGAAACGCCTTTGCGGAATAAGTTCTGACATAGCGAGCATGTAACTCGCGTGACCTGCTGTTTCCACTGAACCTTTCCACGTTCATTTGTCTTTGTCTCCGGACAGCATGAAACATAGCCCGCAGTAGCCGACATGAATGAACTTTGCCCAATAGAAAAAAATTCCTGAGGACCGCTCTCCATTATTCATCTGGAGCCCCTGCTTCTTCTACTCGCATTACAGCCATGCCTAAAGCGTAGCCTTTACCGCCAACCTCCGATGAAACTACGCTTTGCAATGAGCCATAGTTTGTTAGTTGCAAACCGTTTCTTTTCTGCAGCATATCAGAAATTCGTTTTCCCCTGAAGGGGAAACACGGCTAATGTTTACGTGCAATAACCGGTCATCTTCAGGTGATTCTACTGACTGAATAGTTTTAGCAAAGAAGGAAATTTGCTAAGCATGACTTTGGAATATCAGTGCCCATCACTCATTGTAGAAAGTCATTCAGTATGGACTGTGATCCTCCAACATTCCTGATTGTAACTTCTCATCTTTATATTTTTAGAAATTAGTACTGATAATTGTCTTGTTTAAGGTCTGCATCCTTTTTTTTTTATTTTGATATAGTTGCCTTTCACATACTCTCAACGTATTGACAGCAAAATGTGGTGGTGATTCCCAATGCAGACAACGTTTGGAAAATCCTGATCTGGTGAGGGAAGTGTGTCTCCCTGAACGCCCATAATGGTGTGTTTACGTTGTTGCGCTGTCACTCTGCTCCTGCGGTGCTTCTAGTGTTACTTCAGGGGAGGTATAAAAAGATTTTCCAGCTCTCTGTCAGGGAAACCCAGCAGGACTGTGAAGGAGATAAAATCCACTTCCGGAAAAACGGAAGCTCCAGTGTAGCTCAGCGACGGAGCATGGAGCTGATGAGGCTGTGGGCTCGCTGAGAAAACCTCGAGTCAACTATTTTTGTTTCTTCCTCCACTTGCCTGATCTGTTGCCTTGGCGTGACTAATAATGCCAACAACTTTTGATTTTCTCCAACTCCCGATGGAAACAACAAGAACTCCTCCAGAATAACAGGGAGGGAGACGCACTTTGTTAATGTTAAGTCTGCTGAGATCCCTTTACGTTCTCTAATATTTCTGTCAATACTGACCACGTGAGAGGCGACAATGCCTCTATTTGCTATTGATCCTTCAGCCTAGTGCGAATAAATTCTATAGGCATGTCTAAATTGTTCTCCATTGCAAGTGATGCTACTGATTAAAGCGTCTTCTTGTGTGGCTCAGGTCCGGCACCTCCAGGGATTATCGCAGAGTTTGTATGCAGCTCATTTCAACTTTTAATCTATTTTACTACCTTTAATTCAAAAGTCAATTAGTTACAAAGGTAGTTGCACATTCCTCTGCATTATCTCACCCGATTGATAGACAGAGGGAAATATAGTGTTTGCCACTCTAATATCATTCTCATTACCTTGAGGGAGTGTCAGGTAGAATAACAGAGGAGATGCATCAAAGAGACATGAAAATCAGGATTAGTGAGGTGCACACCATCGGTCTCGCTAATGAATCCCATTCTCTGCTGAAATATTAGTTTAATAGACACGAGTGTGTGTGTGTGTGTGTGTGTGTGTGTAAAAGCGTGGGTGGGTGTTTGTTGTGGATGGACTTGCAGCTGTCGGGGAGTTTTCTCTTTGATGCGGAATAGTAAATGAGCTGCAGCAGATGATGCTGCCACAAGTCATCACAGGCGGGTCGCCATCACAGAGGATGTCCAGCAGAGGCCATGGCCTTGGCCTGTATGAGAGAATGAACTGTCTTTATATACCGCTTCAAGCATAGCAGACAGGAAATGCAAGTAACACCAAGAAAGACTGTAGCTTTCTTCTTGTGAAGATAATCATGTGTTTGTTGCAGAAGAAATTTATTCAAAAGTTAATTAATTCTTTTTTATCACAGTTCCTCAATGACTGCGTCGGTCTATAAACAGGAATTAATGCAGGCAAAAATAGATCTGCTAGCAGTGATGCTCTCCTCCACCCCGGCTCCTCATTATCCAATACATACACATCTGTAGCTCAGGGGATCCAGACTTTCTTGGTTACTCCAGAAGTCGGTTGTAGTTGGCAAAGCTCCGATGCAAATGAAATATTGTAAAAATCAATCTGTTTGTATCCTCCTTTGTTGGCTTGACAGGTGTTTCCTCCCATCTTAAGAACTGAACACTACTGCAAATGACGTTTAAATCACTCACAAACATGACCCCAAAACCAGCTGGCATAATGTTTTAGATGACATTCCAATTATGTACTTGTACGGTAGTTTTGTGGAGACTTGTGAACGGTATAAAAAAACAGTATGTAGGAAACCGTTAGCAACCCTCGGCAGCACAGCAGGTTGTAGCAACGCGTATATCTGCCAGGGAGATTTAAACAGCCACAAGCTTTGGTACAGAAACATGTAAGTCAGTGCAGAAGAAAAAACTTTGGTTCTAATTAGGCAACATGAACCGCTCACCTCAGGCAACAAATTCGGTTAACAACTCGGCTTAGGCGTGTGGCGGCAAGAGACGCCGTGGCTCACGATCATCATTTACTTGCCGTCCTCAAACTTGACACTTCATATTTATCCCTTGGAGCCAAAAGGTTCGGCCATACTTGTTTAAAGATTTAATTGGAATCATCAAGGCATTAGTTTAGTCATACAAACATTTTAAGCTCTGAGAAGTGACTGTTTGGCTGTACAAACACACCCATTGCTTGGTACCTACCGCGCGGCATCGGGGTAAATTATTAGCATGTTAGCTAAATCTGATATGCCAAAAGATATACCTAAGATCAAATGACTCCTATACTGTGACATGGCTCATATACCATTAAAATCAAGTAGCACTGCGCATCCTTGTCACTGTCTACCCCTACGTCCTCCAGAAATGCTATAAATAGGTTTTCTATTGCATGTCTTCTTCCTTCTATACACCTTTTTCCACAACAGGATTAGGAAAAGGGCAATGACGAGTGAGTATGTGTCTGCAGACACAAAGGGAAAGTTAACTCAAAGAAAACATTTATGAAAGCAAGTTTCACACAAGGAAGGAAAACATGGGAGATGACAAAAGCCGGAGTAATGAGCAGCTATTAGCTTGTGGAGCACCTCGGTGCTCCCTTGTCTAAAGATATTGGTTATGTCCACTATTATATAATATTACATAATCTCAACTCTGAGAAGGAAATGGCATTAGATGATAGGATTGATTCAGTTACCGCCCTTCTCTTTTACTAAAAATGAGAAAGGCATAAACTCAATTTCAGCTGCCATAGAATTGTTTTTATATTATTACCACAGACAAATGCCCAGTATCAAGCTGGGGGAGAATGTCGGCCAAAACTCACGGAAAATCTAATTACGGTGGAGTGATTGACCATTCAAAATAATGCTACACTAGGTATGGCAAATCTTGAAGGCTAAATGCGTGGATATGACAGGAGATCCATATTACATCTTGCATCTGCGTAATGAAAATGGGATATTGGAGACATAAAGCACATGTAATTGGCAGTTCTGTTTAACGAAATCAAGGGAAACATTGCTACTGGGACAAAGACATAACACGTCTCAGAGAAAACCACCATTTTTACAATGTAACATTTAGGTCAGGGTATCTTCCTGATTTTATTAGCTTTCACACCTGCTCACCACCGGAGCTCGCGACGCAATTGACATTCATTAGTACAGAATGCTGCAGGACTTCATTAGTCACCGGATGACAGGACATAAATTGCGTAGTGGAGAGGAGTACTTGTTCGATTTAATCAAAATTACAACTTTTCAGTTTCAAAGTCTTACGATTTCTGCCGTCTGACGATTTCGATCTGTGCTGCCACTTTCTGATCCCCAGAGAACAGATTGGAAGCAGTCATTCGAATATAGGAGCAGCCATCCAAACGTCCTAAATGAACGTATGCACGGTGAGTCGGATAATAAATGTTTACTCTCCCTGTGTAACAAAAGTAAATCCATATGGATGTTGCTCTGATCAGCCTCATAAATGTGTCAGCGTAGTTGAAAGCTGTCAAAAAAACACACATTTCTAACTATGCGATCACTAAATATAGCAGGTTATCTAATAAAACACACACAAAAAAAAATTTCCTTGCATTTTAAAACACCTCTATAGCCTATCTGAAATCCATATCTATTTGAAAACTAAATTCCACTGAATGGTAACACTAATAAAGTACCTTTAATTGATCCTCAATCAGTTCTGATCCTCGGGTTACACTGCTCTGAAGATAATAAGCCCCAGTTTGACATTTTCTATAGAAAGAAAAAAAAAAGCAACCTTTGAGACTCACAGCTGCTTGTTAGTGTTGCTTGTCAAGACTAAACTGCAGAGGGGAAATGGACAGAAAACGAAGCTGCACTAATGAGCTTCATTATCAGTCAATGATTTTAAGAGGCTTTGTGAAGAGTTCCACGAGGGAAATGAATTAGCAAAATTTAGATTAGGAAACACCAGTGGTCCATACGAAATACCCTTTGATGCATCAGATTGAGCAACAGAAGAAATACAAAGATGGGGAGAGAGAATATACCACAATAAGTAATAATGTGGTTCATTTCTTATTGGGCCAATCATCATCAGCCTCTTACAACACAAACATTTACATCAAAGCTGATCCAAAGAACGCAAAGTGACACGTGAACAGAGATGGAATATGAAATGCGAATTTCTCTGCATATATAAATCAAACTTCATTTCATATCTGGAAATGTGGCTGTGTCGCTCTGTGAGTCATACCCCCTGTTCTTGCAGTCCTCCCTCCTCTACTGCCTTCTCAGATCCTTCGCCCCTCCCTTCCAGACACCCTCTCCCCCTCCATTTCTCACCGCGGCAGTAGGTAGGGAGCGTCGGATCCCTGCTGCATTACTGGAGGCTTCTGATCTAATTGTTTCGTAATGCAGGGGTTTTGCTCGGGATGACTCATAATTCGGAGAAGGGGAGGAAAAAAAAAAGTGCAGATGTCACCAAAAATTTGGATGAGTGCAAAATAACAAGCAACGGACTCGAAGCAAATTAGAATCCCCCCCCCACACACACGCACACACTCTTAGCTGTTTCTTCAAATTGATCAGTTTTCCCAATAGCATTTTTCTCTTTTTCTTCAGATTTCATTATTTTGTTTTTGTCTCAGCTGAGAGTAGCTAACTTACTGAAAGCCTGTTATTTCAAGAGTGTTTTAAACCGTTAAAGCAGTACAGATCAGCAAACAAACACTGATCAGCTTATATAACTGTCACTGAATAAAAGCTGCTCAGGAAGAATTGATGTGAAATGGTCCATTATTACCGCAAAAACCACACAGAAGGGATATTGGGTTTTGTAAGGCATATAATGGGTCTTAACTCAATTGAGGATAACTTATCTTTGCTGTTGCAGCATAACAGCTTTAGGCTTGGCGATGTCCAGAAGCTGGTCTCATTTAAAGTTGTACAAAGTCAACACATTGCCTAAACTGGCTTCAACAGACACTAACCTCAAATACCATGCCCACAGTTGTTCACGGGTCAGTATACAAAACACCCTTTTTGGTGCTATCTTTGACATATTTAAATGTCTCACTTTGCTGCAGTGATGTAGAAGTGTGCTTCAGGGTGTGTCAGTACAGGGCAACATTACCGCTGGGTGTGGTTACAGCTGCTGCAGAGAGGACACACCCATCGGTGATGCTCAGTGTGATCAGGAGTGCAACAGAGTTTCACCCAGACAGGGAAATGAATGCGGGTGTTAAGAGACCACACCCAGCTGTTCTCAGGCCTGTTTCCTCCGCTGAAATTAGTTGACTGGCAAAATAAATAATTTTCTTAGTCTTCTATGACAGTAACTTGATTGCCTTTTGGTTTTGGACATACAAAACAGGACTTTTGCCGATATCATCTTAGACTCTGGAAAACTGTGGTTGTTGGTTTTTTTTTACAGTTTTTGTGATAATGACTCATTGAAAATAATTGTCAGATTAAATAATAATGCAAATAATCACTGATTGTAGCCCTAATATACAGTAACTAATTGACGGTACAATCCAAGATTAAGTGGCTTATTATTAAGACAACTATTAAGGATCCATGACTGTACGGAACTTAATACATGAAGGCAATGCAGGCTAGACACAATCCATTCCCAAATAGTAACAATGTGTGAAATTACATTTAATATTAAAAATGGCTCTTGCTAATGCTCACAGTCCTTATTCCCTCCTCCACAATATGATGACACACTCCCAAGTTGATGTGATCTAAAACCATGAACCCTTTGTCCAAGCACTTTTCTCCCCTGGACATCCAATTATGCTAAATGGCTCTTAGTGTGTGAGTGGTCCTTTCACGGGCTCCTCTGCTAATCAGGATGTGGGCTGCTGGCTACTTGTTAGCTGACCTGCTCATTATTCTTTGGCGTTAACTTGTCTCATGTTGAGATGCACCTAATTGTTTGCAGCTAGCTGGGGACTCGCCCACCATTCAGACCCAGGTTAACATATCCCTTAATGGAGAATTTGCCTGTCGGGCTTTCCTGCAATATTAGGCACAAATCATGGAAATTTTACTCTTTCAACACCCGCATGGTTATCCAAGCTACTGTTCATTTAATGTGCTATTTTCTATGTATTTATATGAAAGGAGATTTCTGTAGGAGATTGCCGGCAAAAGTCAACTGATCGAGGATCAAATCTGGACAGCAGAGCTTGCCAATTTATAAAGAACAGTTAACCCCACCTGTTGAGCATTTAAGCTCTTCAAGCTTCAAGCTCTTCAACGTTTTTTTTCTATCTCTGCATTCCACCACTCTAGATCGTGCTTGTGCCTGTGTGTGTTTGTTTAGTGCAGCTTGTTCTCCTTCTATTACATGACAAATGCCACGGTAGTCGCCTGCATCCTGAACCAGAGATTAATCTTGCTTAGAACATTCAACTGTGTGACAGGCCAGATTGAGAAAAATGTCTGTTGGCAATAAAGCACGTGTGACCGCATCTCGGCTAAATGTCCTGCCTCCACCTCTCCATCTTCCTTTCTTCCTTTCTCATCCACACCCCCACCCATCCTCAACTGCCCTGTGGGCTTGTTCTGCTCATCCTCAAGACCTGTTGTTAGGGAAGACTATGATTTATAGGCCCACGCTGGCATGTGAGCTACGTGGGTATTTGTGAGTGTAATTGAGCATTGGAGTTTTATTGGGAGCTGTGTGCGTAAGTGCAGGGAGTGGAGGTAAATTGAAATGTGTAGAGGTAGATTGAAATGTGGCAGCCTCCAATTAAATAACTCGTCCATGCCTCATTACGCTGTGTAAATTAAGGACTGCATAGGTCCCAGGTCTTGAAGGTGCATCGAGAGAACGAATGTCTGTTTGCAGCCAAACTCCTGGACAACGATACGGGGAGAGAGATTGATTGTTTTTTGCAATATTTTGTTAACAAACAAAAAAGCAACATCTGATTATCTGCAAACATAGCCAGAGTTTATGAAGAATATGGATGTGAATTTAGACCAACATGCATTTGCACAGACAGAAATACAAATATTTGCAGACACATTACAGATTTAACGTCCTGCTAATTTGCTCACATGTTTATTAACCCTCTCTGGATTTCAAAGCCCCACAGATCTTTTTATTGAGATTTGTCAGCGCCAAGTCAACAGCCAAGAATGCCTACTGATGGCTAATTACACGACATATGAAAGGGAGTGGAGATGCTTTTTGACATCCACACACCACAGAGCCACCAGCAGGAAACTGAAGCCTGTTAAGGACACGGTTAGCTTGGGTCGTACCTGTCGAAGCCGCACTCATCTGTGAAATCCCACAGATATCAGCAGCACACTGGTTTGTGAGGATGCAGAATTGGCACTTCTGGCAAAATGCACAAACTAAAAAACAGTTTGGAACGCAGACATATATAGTACAGTATATGTAGACATGTGTGCATGCGTATATTCAGGGTTTCTGATCTGCCTAACTTTAAAGTGGCGATCAAGTAGAGTTGCAGTTTGACTCCCACGTCTCTTCCCCTTGAAGTCTCTGATAGTCAAGACCCAGGTGCCTTAATAGTTTCAGATTACTATCAAAGAGTCCTGTGTGATCTCAGCCTGTTCAGTTATTCTGACGGTCTGGCTGCTGTAATGAATATTTTAGATACGTTCATTTCTTCACACTTGACATGTGAAGAAAGAACCAGTGCTGCTGCTATGAAGTGCTAAGCATGGCTAGTGCTGCTTCAAAATTAATCCAGTTATACCAGAGGAATTTACCTTGTGAGGTGGGCGACTTTTCGTTTGGTACATTCATAATCCCCCGGAGAACGAATGATCTAATTGGTAATCCTAACCCTTCACATATCACCACCATCTGGTCAAAATGCAAGTTTGTCCACCATGTCTGAAATTAACCAATTGACTGACTAAATTCATGCAGACACACCAGAGCTCTAGAATGTGCACACCTACATGCAATTCAGCCTTTATTAATGATATTAATTACACCTGTGCTTTTCCTGCTGTGACCTTTCAAAATGTCTGCTCTTTGCGTATCCGCCAGACTCGCTTGCCTCGTTTCCCCCCCCCCCCGCTTTAATGACACAATCCTCCACAAGCACTTTAAAATAAATAAACAGACTTCTAATCCTAATTGGTGAAATCCTGCCTCGCTCCTTCTGGCTCCTGCATTGTTTGGCTGCAGTGATATACGGCCGCTGCTGGTTTCTGGACCACAGTTGGTGATCTAGTGCCAGGTGGGACTGGCTGGGATGCAGTGTGGACAAGGTCAGCCAGAACGCTATGTAACCATGGCCAAATCTGGGCCAAATCTCAGTCCACAGGCGTAATTAACCGTGATTATATAATTATATTCAAAGCAATCATAGCTTGGGGTTATATAGTGTAAAAGTAATTGTAAAGCATGAATCTGGAGTGATTAATTGGAAAGCATAATTAGATTTGGAACAGAATTCTCAGCAGAACATATCTAATATAAATTTGAAAGTGACAAATGCTTCATTAATATGAATATCTGAACTTGATTAATACATTAGCAACTTAGTGATAGTATTGCTTTTAGGCATTCAGATCTTTGTTTGCGCCAAAACACTTGAGGAACTCAGACAGACTGTTGGAAAACTGATACCAACACTGCATAATAACATATTTGGCATTCGTGCCCGCTCTCCTGGACCCCCGACATTTCTTTATCTTCTGTCTTGAACAGACAGACTCGTCCGAACGCAGACAGGCGTACATGTATACCGGGGAGGCCAACATCAGCAACGTGTCCTTTGACCCTGAAATGTACAAAATGGAAGAAAAAACATCCTTCGAAAAAAGATGAAAAACTGCACTTTAAAAAGCCACATGCGAGTCTAGAGGAAACAGAGGTCAGCCTGTCCAGTTTCCTTTCAGTCCACTATAAAATATAGACAAATATCGGGTCCAAATGCTACTGTGAGCAAGGTTAGCTGAAATTGGGAATAGGATGTTTCAAAAGCCCCAAAGATATGAGAGTGTAAACTATTCCACGGCTGTGTAGGGAAGGAAAAGGAGATTTTACAACTGTATTAAATATTCCTTGTGTTTTAGTCAGTAGGTAGATGGAAGACTCCCTGTACATTATATTGACCATAACAGAACAGTATATAGTGAGGAACAGTGTTCAGTATCTTTGCGGTTAACTACAGATGTCTTGTCTGCAAACTCAAAGCTGAAAATGACCTGTGGGAGGATCTATCTTACCCACCTTATCTATCTGATACTTGATCATTATGTAGTTTAAACCTGTTTTTATGTCAGGTATGTTACTTTCGTCCATCTTCCCCATCATCTGCTGTATGGGATTCTGTTGAGTAGGATGAATCTGCTGCAGGATATACAGTATAAAAAAAAAAGAGAATTGTGAGTGAATAATTGTGTGGTTTCTTCCATCCATTGCTGACTAAATCAGTATGGAGCACACTCCTTTGACCTTTTCATGTCTGATCCCTGCAAACAGAGCCTAGATACATATTGATATCGTCTAACTGCTGTCTCCCAGGCGTGTTGGGTTGTCCTGCGACCCATCTTGGAAATGAACTTGTGCGTGGTTCAGCATTAAGTACACACATCATTCAGCCATGAACTTGATGTGCCATGCGGCTATCCCTTTCACTGCCAAAGATTTCTCTCTCCGAAAGTTATCATCTCAGTGGTTCGTGCCATAGTGCACTGACCTGTTTGATGTCGAACAAATATGCTGAGCTTGGAGCTAATGACCTTCAGTTTGGTTCAATGACTCCAACTTTAAATGAAGACCACAGACACTATCCTGTACCTTCTATATTGGATAGAAATACTTTATATTGGTGCATCTGACAGCAATATCTCTTATGGTAAAACATAACCTTGAATGTTTGAGTTGCTAGGTTGTCATAAACCTAACAACATACAGGCAACTGTGAAAACCACTCATTTTATTTTTACGAGAAATATGGGAAAATAAGCACGCTTTGATCCAATGCAAGAACTATGTAATGGTGAAGTCAAGCTCGCAGTTACTAGACTTTCATCAGGGCCAATTTTGAAAGAAATACTTGCATTAGACCAAAGTGTGCACAGCATTCCTTTCGTTGTATTTGTTGTTCTGGCTTTCCTGGTGCTTTTAGAGTCTTTATACTCAACAATTCAGATCTGCAGTGTGCTGTAGAACAGCAGCAACATTAACAAATGAAGACATTGTCAGTTTTAGCACAGGCAGAGTTATGAATGTGATAACCTGCTGGGCATGCATACTGAAGTAAGGATACTTGAAGCTAAATTAAAAACCACAACAGATTTTTCTTTAAATACACAGTTTTTTGGAGGTACCACTTTTATTCTTGTTTATGGTTGCATGTATTACCTCCTCTTACTCATTTAGCAAATGAGTAAAGTCATGAGGAAGCCCATTAATTAGGTAATGGAAACATACCCTTTGTCATGTTTACTCGGGCATTAATGCTGAATTATCATGTTCATTTGATTAGTGCAGCTGATGAGCTGGCTGGATTAGATTGGAGATGGCACTCTGTATGTGCAAAATCTCTCAAGATGAAGAATAGTTTCCAACATAGACGACTCGCGTGTCAACATGGCCGACTGTTTGGCTGCGGGTACAGCTATGAGTCACACTCCCACTGCTGCAGTGCACAGTCACACACCTTTGCAGCATGCAGAACACACTGTGAGCTGAGCTTGTGGCAGACCACTGTCACATTAGCCAGTGGTGAGCAAACATTACTGGGAAGAACATGGGTGATTTTAGGCATTTATTTCATGAAAAGCTTTTATTTTCTCACTCGCAGAATATGTGAGATTTTACATTTTTTTAGTTGGAGACGTTGTGAAAATGTTAGACTTCACTGACAACAAGCACATAAGAGTAGTTGCACACAGTATATGGTACCTTTACAACACAAGACCCATTTTCTGCTCTGACATACAGTACAACCCAAGGCACTGGCTCGGATACAGGCTGAACCCATATATAATGCTTTCCCTTGGAACTTGTATAATGACTTCAACATACAGCCCAAAACTGACACGCAGGAAATTCAGTACACCTCCCATAAAGCAAAAGAACTCTCAAAAGGACAACATGAGCCGCCCTCATCAACAGGTTTTATTTTCCTACTCCTTTCAGCCACTTCACGCAAGAAAGATGGGAGATAATATAAAGAATGAGATGGACTGCATTCCCGTCAGTCGTCCTGTTATTGCCGCTCTGTGCACATCTGAAGACGATATACATTTATTTATGTGGCACTGCTCTGTCACAATTTACTGCACATACAGTGTTAGGCCTGCAACTAAAGGTTGCAACTATTTCTGAAGATTATAATGTTCAGATATTTGTTAAAACTTACTTTGTTTAAGGTCGTAGTTGGCGATGGTGTTGTACTGGACTGTGTTAAGTTGAAATGTGCAATAAAAAGAGGCTACTGGCTGAACCCAGGGGCAGATAGAAAATGGGAAAAGCCCTCCATCATGTCACCAACACGGTTAGAGGGAACCCACAGCCCACAGTCATGATTCTACTGGCCCTGAGACCTCCAACAAGACTTCCCTTTTATCAGCTCCTCCCAGGAGGGAAGCAGCCACCATAACCTTAATCCAGCATGAGTTCAGGTCGGCCCTCCCAGACACAATCACAGCTTGAGACAACCTTTAAATGAAGACAGATCTGCCTTACTGTCTCACTGTGCACTCACAAAATTGTCTGTTGTGTTTGTCTGTTGGTCTACCTTCTCGTCCTCGTCCTCCCCTTACGTTTCAATATTGCCATCTTCTCGAAAAAGGTTATCTCGGTGTCAAAGAGTATACACTCGGATTGCCTGCGGGCAATTTGTTGGCATTTACCAAGAGATATAGTGGTGAGCGAGTACTGTGTGTTATTGTTCGTTTTAGGGTGCCCTTCATCAATTTTGCACAGCAGGTGGATGTCGCCTCCTCTGACTCCCCTCAATTTGACCCCCTGTTCACATCTGAATAACATTAGCTGGAAGTGACTGTATTGTATGCTGATATCCGCCTGGGTAATCTGTACTTAGTATGCACCTTTGCATTAACATTTTTCAGGTAGTTGGAAGTCGTATGCAGAATTTATACTTCAGCCAATGTTGTGAATAGGAACTGATCGCAGCATTAATAGTTACACAGTTTATTACCATTTCATGAGCCAGGGCTCTAAAATAATGGCAGTCAGTTTAGAGGCATGAGGACTGCAAATGTTTCCCATTTTAATGGTGCCATGTGAAAGGTCTTTTACTGCTCTATACAGCAAAATGGCTCCTACGGTTTCACAGTAGTTGGGATCAATGTCAGTGACACAACAAGTGTTTGCTAGTTATAATGAGAATTTTTATTCAGTGCTTTTTAATGTGGTTTCCTTGTTATTTTCCTGAGTTTATGTCCGATAGGTAAGCCATTAGGACGTAGTTTTGATCAGGGGTTATTTTACGCTAACCAATCAGTAGTGACTGACGAATCATCTCTTCAATGTCATTTTCAGACGGCACAGAAGCAGTTGGAGGTGGCTAGAAGCAATTATCTTGACCACTGGTAGCACTATAGAGCGATACCTGTTTTCTTTTTTGTATCGTGCACATACACTTATATTTCACATTCTGCCGTTGGCTTCATGTTGTTTCACCGATTGACAGGTGGTGGCGGTAACAAGCCAACAAAGGCAGGGAAGAAGAAGACTGCCACATTGTAAACATGGATGTAAACAATGCACTATTACAAATATGCATTCAATACGATTTGCAGGGTTTTTTTTTTTTTCATTTTCAAACTTGAATTCTGGAGCCCCAGCTGATGCAGACTCCAGTGACATCCCTTGCAGTTTATAATATTGCACACAGCTCCTTCTGGAGCCACAGAAGGCTATATACAACTTTTTTTTAACCTAGTAAGGGAGTCTTGGGAGTGCTGCACCCTGTAAACTGACTGTGTAAAATCGTTCTGTAATTCGACTTTCAACAACCCATGTAGCTGTGTCAATCTTATCCATGCTTGTTGCCATTTTTGTGGCCATTTTCCTGTTGCTTTTCTGGAATAGTGAGATGATTTCCCCACTCTCAATTCCATATACAAAGCTTTGATTTGCTCGATTGTTTTTCCAACTGGGGGATCCGAGGTCAATGAGAACAACACCGGACCTGTTTGAATTGCTGAAGTGACTCCAGAGATTGAAACCAGGCTAATTAGGACAGAAATACCTCCGACTAACTTTGCATTGATGAGGATACCTGCACAAAACTAACAAGGTCGTTCAAATCTAACAATGCAGCTTACTATATAAAAAAATAGCCATGATAACTAATTAACTGTCTTTTTTGCTTCGCGCCCGCTTGGTATTTACCTTTATGGTAGCCTTTGAGAAACACCAAGGGAAAAAATAGATAATATTTCTCACATGGTGATGCAGGTTCTTGTGTTTTCTCCATGCAGTACATTGTGAAGGTGCGATGTGTGTATTAATATTTGAATATGTGACGGGCAGAGGCGCGGAAACATCTCGCCAGCGGAAAACCGCTGACATCCATTGATTAGTCACTGTGTGAAGGGATGGGATGTTCAGATGAGGTGCTTAGTCCATGTCAGTGTGGTTCATGGGGGAGAAAGTAGTAGTACACATGACCTTTCAACGTGCCATTGCTGTTACTTCTTTAGATTAAATCTAACATCTTTTTTACATGTGTTCTCTGCTGATGTGTCACCCCATGCATAAGAAATTTCTCCAAGCAAATTGCTTTTGTTATGTTTTTCTTAAGCCGTGCCATTCATTTATTTTATTATTATTATTATTATTATGTGCTCCTGGCATCCAACACATGTTTGATTTCCATGGGTTAACTTGTCAATGTGCCGTAAAGGAGTGCACTCAAACATCAAAGTGGTGCCATCAAAGTGGCAAGCATTAACAATTCAGATACAGCATCATCCTCCCATCTTTCTTCATATGCCTCTACCTTAACCCGTCTGGAAGAACCAGATGGTGAAAGAGCTGAATAACACTTGAGTCCTCATCTGTCCCTTGGTCTTACTCTGTGTTTTGTAGCTGCTATTTCTCTCCACTTTGTACCTCACCCTCTCCACAAAGGGATTCTCTCCTCTTAGCGTGTAGCAAGTGACCCCCTGAATAACCGAATTATGAGGCACTAACACTTCAGCATAATTTACACCTGTGCTATCTTTACCAAGAAGGAAGATGCAAATAAAGTGTTTGCTGTCACATTCTGTATCCCCAAGTTGGAGGAATCGCCAAAAACGTGGGCTTTCTTACGCCCTTTCTCAGAGAGGTCATCGGTTATGAGGCTCTTATGTATTTTTCATCACCACCTCCATTCCTTGATTGATCTCGCCATAACTGTGGTATCAAAGGACTGGCATTATCACAGTCCCGAGGGTGCTGGGGACATTACAAATTCATGTTCCTGTTGACTTTGGTCGCTACATCAGAACATCCACCTGCAGATACAGAGCAGTTCACAAACTCTCACTATAATAATGAGATAGCGAGAAGAATTGTGGCACTTCAGTTAACACAATGTGGATGATTATGACAATAACAGTGGTGATGTCGAAAGTCATGGGAAATAATTGCCCGACAACAGAATTTTAGGGCAAACCAGTAATGGCGAACACCAACAAATGCTAAGAGATGGATACTGTTTGTGTGGCCATAATTACAAGTGGATGTATGGGAAAATGTGTGTGCGACTGAGTGCTTGTGTATGATGCACGTGAATCTCCAACAAAATATATTTATATAATACCAGTTTGGTTTGCAGGAAACATAATTTCTGTGTGGATTATTTTCATCGGAGGTGATCGGAAGGATGGATGGTGGGCGTACACTTTGGTTAAGGTTAGGAAAATATTGAAAAGAAAATCTAAATATACACATCCTGGCTTTTGCTTTAAGTCACTTTTGTATTTAATCAAGATCAATATTTCCCTCCCGTAAACCAAGTGCTTTGATTCCCTAAACATAACAATAAAATAATACACTCATGCTTCAGCTGCTACGAGCTGATATTGTATTGCAAGAATGAATTTGAGGAAAAACACAATGTTCTGGGAGAATATCTTGCTGATAAGTTCTGTGTCAAAACTTTGCAAATTGGCAAATGCGTCATTAGATGCGTTTCTTTATGTTAAAACACGTAATTCAGATTGTTTCTCTCAGAATGTGTTTGCTGTTAATTAGTAGCACATAAATGCAATTTCTGGAGTCCATGTTGATCCACATGACTATGACTGCAATATAAGTAATTGCTGGTGTGATTAATCTTCACTTGAAACATCTCTGCATAGTCACGGTCAGGACGGAAGCAAATTTTCTATGTAATCAATAGAACATGGGAATTCATTTTTTTAAAAAGTCTACCATCTCTTCTTCTGATTAAAATGCCAGAGTGTCTCCAGCTAGAGCCATCTGACAGACATAACCTTTATGTGGGCCATTAGGAATATATTAAAAAAGACTAATTTCCTGGGGACATGTCACTGATGAATTATTAAAACATCTAAAACAGGGCAAAACCATCCCACTCCTTCTCCCCCCAAAAATGATCACCATTGATGAGGAGTTAACCCATTAACAGATGAGCACATGAAATTAAATTTGAATTCCCACTTGTTGGATATGGACACAGCCAGGAATCAGCCCACAAATCACTAGGCAGGGCCTCTGATATAATTTCCGTATTGATTTAGGGTCTGGCCCTGCTGACTTTGACAGAGAGAATCTCTGTTCTTGCCAATCAGTATGCATTCAAAATCAATGGGCCGAGCAAACGCACAAGGCTGAAGCGGAGCCGCTTAATTGTGCAACTGCAAAGATTCTCTTGTTAGGAAGGAATCGAGCGCAGCTGCTTAATTCAGGGTAAGCCAGCGATCACATTTTGCATCTTTGAAAACTAATTCAGGGATGGCAACTTGAGACTGAATTACAAAGTGAAATAAAATGTAAATATGGAATGAGTGATGAGTTGTGGCAGTCAACAGGCAGGAGGTCCCAAGTGATAGAGGAAACATTATGGAAATTGAATGCAATGTCACTGTCAGGTTTGATGATTCACAGCAATCTGCCTTATCCAACTCCAGCCCCAGTAAGGCCTCCAGTATGGTTTGTCCCAGTTTAACATTATACTGTAATCCAAACTCTAAAATGTACTGCTAGCTCTTAAGAGGTTAAAGGTTTCGTTATTCAGTCAGAATGTGGCAAGATGCTCAATAATAAAATTAAAAAGGAGTTTAAGGACCTTGTTCATGATAATAACACTCAGTTATACATGTAGTGTGTTCAATATTAAAGCAGCTTTGTGATTTTCTTTTTTGAACGATATTTCAGATTTTGAATGATCCGATTGGCCAATACTCATGTTTTGACAAAGTAACATAAACTATCTTGATAAGGATGCCTTATATTTGGTTATTTAAGCTGCGCTAGTCAATATTTTTGTGCTTAACAAAGGATTAAATAACTACATACAATGTAAAAGTTGTCACTCGGAGGGTTAAACGCTGCTGACCTGAACTGCAGAGCTGAGTAATAATTAAGCCTCTTTCAGCTTATTGTTTTGGATTCACGGCCCACAATTTGACTGTTTTGGTTCTCGCTGCCCTCATCAACCTTGTTTCCAGCAACAGCATTTTTCAGGGAAGAATATCTAAAAACCCACTGTACACTACCTGCACACCACCAAACGGTAGCGACTAACTGGTGAACATAGTGGAATATTTAGCAGTGAAAAAGTCTAGTAATTCCCTCAGGAGTTGATGGAGACCAAAACGGAGCTAAAAGAACAGTGAATTTTGGACGTAAATTAGTCAGGTGGCGAGAAACACCAAACCAAATAAATGCTAATGTTGCTCTGTGTCTCCTGCATGTGTAAATTAGCAACTAGTAGCTAACACTTTCATCAGAAAACATATTTAAATGTTGTGATTACAGCTTGCTCTACTGCCTCCAAGTGTCCAGAAGATTTTTAAAAATTGTAAACCAAATTAAATGTATGTACCGAGCTGGACATTTACCTGTAAACTAATAAAATAACTAACACTTTATAGTCAGTCAGACACTGTTCTAAATCCCCTCAAATATATCTTTGGCTATTCTGTCAAAGTTGCTGTGGTGGTAAGCTAAAATTGGGCAATATATTACCTCTGTTTTATATTTTATTTTGTCTTATGCAAATTTTGAACACAACTTTTTTAGGGAAAGTACATCAATGATGAGGGTTTTTCTTTTATTTAATAAATGGTCAAATACAATTGCAGCATAGTTTTAAAATTTGCTGGTCCAGGCTTATTTTTAGCCCTTAATGAGTACACAACCTTGTGCAATGCCACACTATGTTCATATTATTGCGTGATAGGTGCAAAGCTCAAAAAAGCTTCCTCCATTTCCCAATTACCAGCTTGTAGCAGAAGCTCATATTTTCAGCACACACTGTGCTTGTTCCTTCGTTTCCCATTTCACACTGTCATTCACATGCTCTGAGGTGCGCCGAGTAAGACAGGTGCGTGTTGTCCTCCAAATGTTTACGCTGCAGGGGCTCGGATCTCGTGGGCTTGCTATGGAGTTAACTGATGTCTGTCCATAGCTGGGTTTCCAGGATCGGGAACCGCGCATGCAGTCAAGTCAGGCAAACAAGCAGAGGGCTAGAAGCTCAGAAGAGAGAGGAAGAGAGATTGCTGCCTGGCTGAGCTGGCAGGGGAAGGATTATGGCTGGAGCATCGTGCCTGAGCAGCTGGGGCTGAAGGAGCATGAGAGAGGCCAGCAGCTGGCCCATGGGCCTACAGATGGAGCCTCTGGATGGGGAGTGGAGAAACCTGATCAGGCATTTCAGATGGACTTGTGGATTACTCACAAGCTCTCAGCGTTCCGTACACCTACTCAGAGTCATGAGGCAGGCCGCTCCTGTCCTTGTGATGCAGCTTGGCCATGTATGCTGTGGCATGAAAACAGGAAACGGGAACAGGTCTGAAGTCATTGCTTCCTCTGACTGTCCCCCTGTAATATTTTTACATTATCACATTGACATTATGACTTTACTTTAATCAAGGTAATGGAGTGATAACTAAGACTGTTCACATGATGTGAGCTATTCTGTTGAAACTTTTATCCAAATGAAAAACAAAGTCAATCATGCAGTGTTTACCTATGACAAACCGGTTAAATCACTAATATTCTTCCTCTGACATGCTTGTAGTGAGTGCCGCTACAAAATCACTGGCAAAATTAATACTCTAGGTGGGTGCGAGTTAGCTCGGACAGCAAGGAGTTATTATTGCCGAGGAAGTGAGAAAAGCTTAACAGTAAGGTGGAAATCCCGGAGATGTTAAATTGATTTTTGTATCATGCGACTGGTGGTATGAGGTCATTGCTGTGGTGTTTTTGCACCACGCTTGCGACGGATCACTTACCAAACCATTATGACCTGTACTGTGAAAACCTGTTATGTAAGCGTAGACCAGAGAATGTCTACTAAAATGCAGGTGTTTATCCCTTTCCTTTGTCTTTAATATTGATTAATGTGCTAACTAGCCCATTCAATCATTTGTTGCTGATCTGATCTGCATAACTTTCTTTGTGTCGGATATTTCTCCATGTTGTGTAAAAGTACTGGCTAAGGAAATAGTCATCGGGGAAATGTTCTTACAGCAACACAATAAATAGCATGATCATTTTTCTCTCCTACTCATTGAGATAATAAGGTTACAGACGAGCTGTTCTTCATATGAAAAAAACATTATAGGCTGCTTTTATATCCTACATTTGTTCTTTGATTATATGAGATGTAATATTCAAGCATTGCTTTAACCCTTTAAAAAAGCCATAATAGGAAATTAATCTAAACTAACTGAAATATTATTGTCTTGCCCAGAGTGAAAATGAGACAAACACATCACCAGAGAGAATAAATTTTTCGGGGAAATACATTTTATCACATCAGCAGAGACCCACAGCTGCAAAAATATGAAGGATTTCATAAAGCAGGTAAGGGACGAGTCAATTTTGCATGTTACCAATCTGTAATAGAGAGCAACAAAATCTGTTTATGTGATGACTTAATGGATTGTAACAAGTAGACTAAATTACAGTGAGGATGACACAAAACCATCACTTAAGTCTCAGATGTCCCATTGTAAAGGTGTAAAGAGTGATAAGGCATTAACAAGAAAGCAATAATCTCATGATAACATTATATTCTTAATCTCCTCTTCTTTGGAGGAAACTAGAAAATATGCTAATGTTTCACAAGGCAGCCATTGGGCTCTGCTATCCCTTGATGGAATTTAGTATGCCACTGCATTAAAATACTCACATTTCTGAATATAATCCACAGATAAGCCTACCACTCTGTGCTGAGGCTCCAAATATAATGTGCATCTGTGTCACCCAGCTGGTTCAATTTAGGTTCCCTGTGCACTCCAACCTTTTAGAACATTGCGGACCTATGTTTGCAGCGTTACTTCCATTAGCACCCGGTGCGCCGTGCGAGTCACGCAAGCCAAGACACTTTATCCAGGAATAAACCAAGACCCTGACACACAGACCTCACTCTTGTCTTGTACTATTTGTGTTTTCTTGCCCAGTGTGGCCTGCTGTCACATGATTCTGCCAATCAAACGGAGGCGAGGAGACATCAAATCCTTTACAGACACATCATCCATATTTGAAGACAGAGCATTTGGCCCATAAATAGCCCTGTGGCTAAATAATTGACGAAGCTTTTGCTGAAAATACATGAACGAGGCTGTGCATTCAGCATAGTGGCCAGATGTCTCCTGTGTGTGGGATCTGCTGCATATACTGATATTTGAAGGTGACGTGCAAGCATGTATGCAGATGTTTGTCTCCATCTAAAATGATCTTGTACCGGTTTCATAAACACAGCAGGTGTGAGATTAAATGGGAATTTTGACATGGCAACAATGTGCTCACATTTCTTCTATATTCTCTTCGATATTGATACGTATACGTAAGTAGCAGAGGCAGCTACACTAAGTGCTTAGCAATTTTCTCATGGCCAACAAGGAGCTCAGAAGAGGGGGGGGGGGAAGCATTACTTTTTCACTTTTCCTTAAGAGACTTTTCTAGCCGCTTCAGGAATTCAAACTGGCAACCTTCTGGTCAGATACTCATGCTCCAACCTTTAAGCTGCTGCCAGATCAGTGTTCCGTGGGCCATTTTATATTCCCACCTCTGTCGGCTGATTGAAATCCTGACGAAGGTACATGTTCACGGTGAAAAGGAGAGTGCTGTAATAGAAGGCGTGCTTTTATACCAGTGTGTTTTGGTATGCAGGGGCCAGGTGAAGTCCAGGTTTATTCCTCATACATGGGGAATAATAAGTCCAACAGTGAAATAACCTTTTACTGCAAATGCATGGCCAAGAATGGAAATATAACCCCAGCGTTTCCTCACCATTCAATGTGTCTTTCATTCCTTGTCTACCACACACACACTCGCATATTTCATGTGCTCAAATTCACACGTAAACAAAAAGTATACACAAGCATAGATGTACACACATGCACATGTGGATTCATCTGAGGGTACTAAATAATTGAGGGGTTGCAATAAAACATATGGTGCACATTAGAGTGAGAGATGGTTGTGGAAATGGAGAGAAAGCTCAGGGAAATGCCTGCAGGTGAGAGTTAACATGTGAATCATAACATATGGATGTTAGGAGGAGAGCACCACACATTAGTGGGCTCATGTGACAGCTGGATTCGTGATTGTCTTTTTTTTCTCCTCTTTATCTTTCCATCTCTTTAGCGCACACACACGCTCCGCAAAGTTCAGTGCACAGCTAACAAGTCAACCGAACTAGAAAAGATTTAACTTGAGGGCTTTTTCGCTGCATCCGAAATAAAGACGTTATAAAATATGAATATACAAATATTGAATTAATATGTAACAACATAAAAAAAAGACTCCGGGAATGTATTTTGCTGCATTGCACAATATTTCATGCTGGAAAGTAGAGGGTTATACAACCAGGAGAATGGGACCAAACTGTGCTTACCATGTTACTGTCCCTGGTCCTATATGGAAACAGGGCAATATGTTCCACATGTGTACTTTATCACACTACATTACACACTACTTGTTGGCTTTGCTCACAGTATTAAGCAGTAAGTGGTGACTGGCTGTGGCTGCCTGTCACTACACTGTGACACACCTAACCAGTTTTTGCAGCACAGCATGTCATCACATTCTGGATCCTAAAATCAACCGACTTTAGACACATTACTCCCCACTTCCTGCATGTTCCCTCGTGATACGAGCGCAGTGGTAGGCCTTCACTGTAAAAACTGTAAGTGATGACAATGGTATTTGCGGTTAGCTAATGTTACCAAAAATGTACTGGATTTATTCAAATGTTTGCAAAAAGTCTCTGCAACTCCTTCTGATCAGTGTCCCTAAATGCGATATCATCCAGCACAGCACTGTATTAGCCAGTCATACTGTGTGCATGTAGGTGCGCACTTCCCGCATCCTGCTTCCATCAAATAAGAACCATCTCCAGAATCAAACCAATGCTTTCACACTGTGACCTGGAAAAACTAATTCATGCACTCATTTCCCCTCCCTACTTTCTGGCATAAGTCACTATCTCTCGTTCACCTTATGAACAAAGTGTAGGGTGCCAGTGCTGCACCATACCTGCCTCCGGTACCGCTACACACACCCTGTAGATCACTCTGGGTGTGTGCATTGGCATAGAGGTGGAGAACACTGCCAACACACATAAAACCCTAATACCTGGACTATGAAACTGAAAGAACCCACACACACATACACATGTCTTTATGTACCTTTTCGCTCCTTGTCTTTGAATGAGAGACGCCACGGGGACTTTGGCAGCACTTATATTTAGCTGCTGCAGTCCTTTTTCAGTATAGGGACGTCTCCCACGGTCTCCCCCAGCTGTTTTATCAAGTCATTCTGTCAGGCAGGCAACCCCGCACTGCTGCATTATTCATACTCTGCTATGGAGACAGGGGGATCGGAAGTCCCGACCACCACTTTGATGACACGCAAAGAAGGGGAGAAGACACTCTGCAACGTTTACATCTGCTGTCACCTGTGCTTTCCCAGCTGCTGTGATCATGTTGAATAAAGGAATCATAAATGAGACTATGCACTATGGGTGGGCAAGTGCTGTGTGGGTGGGGGTGGTGAGATTTGGGAGAGTAAATGGGTGCTTACGTGTGTGTGTGTGTGTGCTTGGGTATTTTGTGTGCTTCATGCATGTATGTGTGTGTTGAATCTGTTTGCATGTGTGTGGAAGATAAAATTCAGTTTAATGTTATTTTCACCCAGTTTCTCGCTGGTATTGCATTTATGCAATACGTTCATTAAAACCATTCATCATTTTCATAGCGTTGGGTTTCCCTTGTACAGGCAACAAAAAGCACAGCTCCCTCCTGTACTATAAATATCTTTCATGGTGAAACACCCTCCTAAGGCTTTGTCAGAGACAAATCTAAACAGTAGCTTCGATAAAATATGTATACGTATGTTATTGGGTAATTACATATTCTGAACATTCTGATGGATGTGATTTTTAAACCGTGTGTCCCCCATACATCATAGTGCCGCTTAGGTTTGTGGCTGTAAGGAATACAGCTGATCTTCCATCATAGATTTAATTTTTTTTTGTCAGTCTAACATCATAATAGAAATGCAGCAAAGTCGAAAGGATTACACAAGCGCACACACATGTGCGCACACACACAACAAAGGTAATCCTGTAGGAATGAAGGCATGTGTGAAAACCTGATGTAAAAGTAGGCAAGTAACGGTACGACTGTGTACGCTGATGTTTGCCGATTTGTACATGTTTGCATAAACGAGCGAGCCTGAACTGACGGTGTGAGTTCCTGTGTTGACTCAGTGTGATTGAGTTGGAGATGTGAGTGCACTCTACTGGCAGCGTTCTCCATTTGTCATCAACTTGAGCCGTGAGATGGGCCGACAGGCGCCTGTCGGTCCGGAGAGCTCCTGTCTGCCTCTCTGTAATCCCAGTCTTAGCATGTACGGGCACGTATACGGCCCCCGAAAACACCCATCTCATAGAATCTAATCCATTGATCCCTCTTCATGTGTCAATCACAAAAACAGTTTGAGGTATGAGATACAGAGCTATGCTATGTCAAGTGAGGCCCTCAAAGCTCAAATTCCATAACGTGGAAGTCATTTGCGATGCAAATGGTCTAATGATGGGTCTGTGGATGTGTGGCACACAGAGGAAGAGCATGTGTGGTTGATACAGATGCTTTTGTAATTGCGATTGATCCATTTCCATCACATTGTGAGTTAACATGTCTGGCAGGCTGTTACTAACAATATGTTTGTCTATTACGAAAGTCTAAACAAGAAAGCCATGAAATACCACCAGGACACACCATTTATCATTCGTTGCTTTTCTAAAGTCTAAGGACAGCTTTTATCCGTCCTCCATATACATATCACGTCTAGGAATAAAACCCAAATATAAAGTGATATAAAATGATTTATGAAAGGGGCTCATTGGAGAGTAAGGCAATGAAAATGCCATCCGCTTGAAAATCTAATAGGCATCCTCTCTGAATCGGCGAATGAGGCGGTGGCATGTACAGGAAGCCTTTCACAGAATGATCATGTATTAAACAGACTTCCCCTCCTCAAATATTCATGGGCAGAGATTTACTCATTAATCTTTCATTATCTTCTATCTCTCCAGTTTGCATACATTAGGATCTTGGAGCTGTTATTGGTTACAATCACAGTCATTTCACATTTTCATGCGTGAAAGTGCAGATTGTGTTGGCCACAAGCAGCAGATAATGAGTCAACTCAATATTTGAGCTTCTTATTTTGTCCTCAGTTTTTCTTGGAATTCAGATTTGAAGCTTTTCTGATGAAAGAGTCAGAAAGTGACTCCTCTGGATTTCGAGCTCAGGGGCTTTCGCCAGGCTCACTGAAGCTTAACAGGATGTCTACATCAGCACAGATGTTGGCCGCAGAGAGGACACACTTCAACTTGTCAATATGGCTCCACATGCACACACAGAAAGAAGTACTCAGATCCTTTACATAAGTAAAAGTACCAAAACTAAAATGTTAAAATTCCCTATTACAAGTTAAAGTCCTGCATTCAAAATCCTACATAAGTACAGAAGTAGTATTAGCTAAATGTACTAATGGATAGAATAAATTATTATATTTGACATTATTAGGTTATTTGTGATGCATCAGTGAGTAAGTAGCAGCTCAACCAGTTGTATCTGTTTGAGGTGGAGGTAACTTTAACTATTTTATATAAAGTTAGATAGTGTAGTCCAGTAGTGACGGGTCGGGCTCCTTCCAAAGGATCACAAGATAAATTAATGGGGGTCGTGAGATGATTGATTGACAAAAGAGGAAAAGCAAAGGTCTGCAACACATTTTTTTTTAGGATGTTCTCTATTATAATATTTGCTTTCCTTGTTAAATATTGGAAAATTGTATCCCATTTGATCAGAGGCAGTTATATAAATGAAACCATCCGAGAAGTTTAGAAAGGACATCTTTGTTTGGTAGAACTGCAGCCTACTAGTAGACATCTGATACGAGACGAGCCGTGACGTGAGCGATGTGTTCTAAATTAGACTTTTGGGGGAGACGAAGTACAAACTGTTGCTCCGACATTAAAGGAAACGGTAGTCTGCAGAGGTCAGTGGTTCACTGACTGCGTGCTTGGCTTCCTAGAACCGCCCCCAGCATGATTAAGGATGTGCTGTGATGTGATCCCAGTGATTACCATAGATGACTATAGGAGAGCAAATCTGGGAGATGGTGTGTAGGACTTCAGGGGGACACTGGTGGGCAGGGGCTTTATCGACCTGCTCCTTTGGATTCCTGTTAATAATATACAGGGACTTAACACGCCTACACATGTGGACGATGTGCAGACGGAAATGCATAAACAAAAGTGCACACCGAGATGGTACAAGACACCAGAACAAACAAGGCATTGTAGTATAAATATATCACATATGCACAATCAAAAAAAGAGACATTCACATGAACTCACTAACACCACAAATCCCTGTTTCCTGCATGTGGAGAAAAACACTGTGAAATTTGGAAAAATCTAAATGTTGCTGCCGATAATGACTTTTCTCACTGCTATCATCCCTTAATATCATCATCACCATGGTTCTCAGCAGAGCAGACCTTGTTATCCTGTCCACTCTCTTTCTTCATGGTCTGGCTTTTTGATAACAATGCAATTAATCAGAAGCTCTGGGTAGAGTTACTAAAGTTATTTCTTACCTTAACCCCAACATTAACTTGAAACTGGAAACTATGGAAACTAACGCACAGCTTTTAGCGCATACAACTTGGGGCAATCAAAACTCCAGGGAATAACATACTAGTCTTTTATTTCTGTATTCTGACAAACTGCCCTGCGTCTGACAGGGCTCACAATGCTGGAAAGTCCTCCAGTTAGTTGTTCCTATTTATTTCTTGAAAGAAAAGACAATGTTTCGAGTCTTCTTGCTATTTTTTCAGTCCACTGATGTGACTAATGTAATACTGAATCAGTGTCATGCAGAACCCAGTCAGACTCATGCTGTTCCCACTGGTCATCCGGCCTCGAAGAGGTATGCATGTCTGCCATCTGTTGTTATTCGGACATCCACTGGCACCATACAATGTTACACTGATTCATTGATTCATACATTGACAGGATGTCAGAGTTTTATTCAGCCCCATCACACATCAAAAATTACATTAACTTGAGAGGAGAGGAGGTTGTTGGTTTGAATCCCCAGAAAATCTCTGAACTCTGCAATTAAGATTACGGCCAATACCAATATCTGCCAATATATTGGTATTGTTGTTATTATTGTTAATTTTGGTATTAACAACAGGTGCACTAGAGGGGCAACAATGAGATGACCCCCAAAACAGAAATGGTTTTACAGGTGGAGGCCACCGACATTTTTCCCCTCCTCATCTTTTCTGACTGTTTACTAGTTTTGCATTTGGCTAGGGTCAGTGTCGCTACTGGTAGCATGAGGGGCTAGCTTGACTGGGGCGGTACACCTGTCAAGCGGTAACGCAGGTGTCCTAAGGCGAGCTCAGGGAGGACAGAAACCTCCCGTGGAGCAGAAGGGCAAAAGCTTATCACAGAGATATTGTTGTCTATGTTGGCTGATAAGTAATAAAATACTACAGCATTGAAATGCCATATATATGTTTGAGGTAATGTAGAGCACAGATCATTTTAATGGCTAATTTACAATTCAGTTAAAGCATCATGCAATGTATTTTTTCCTGGATATATGTATGTTATCGGCCTCAGACCTCTGGCCTCAGAACTCTAGCATCAGTCTGGTTCTGACTAAGGCCATGACAAGAAGGGATATACAAATACAAAGAAGCCTAGAGTGTGGCACGTCAGTGCCGTATCAAATGCTCAGCTGGGTGTAAACTGGTAGGTGGTAGGGTTTATGCCATGTAAAACATGAGAAAAACCAATAAAACATGTGTCTTTGACCCGAACTGAGCTCAATTCCCATTTGTCCTCGACACCAAAATTGCACCGTGTCATCTTGATCACAACTGACACACCCCCTATCGTGCCTCTCCTCCCACTTCAGCACAGCTCACATTCAGTGTGAGTCGGCAAAATACAGAACAAAAAAAAGCTTTGTGTAGAGTGAAAATGCAATTTCACCGCCACAAAGCCCCATGCGGCCTGCACCATACGCTGTCATAAAGCTACTGCCGAACTTGTCTCTGTGTTCAATCAAATGTATCCTAACTGACCTGTTTGATGTGAGTACACTTCAAAGACAAAATGACAGAGGACACATAAAGATCCCAGAAGTTTACTTGCCAGCGCTGGATGCATTGGGGCAATCACGACTTGGCTGACGAGAACTAATGGCAAGTCCCAAGATTCGTAGAGGGAACAATGAATCAGATTCAAACAGCACAATGTAGCACTGTCAGTAGTACAGTGCCAGCTGAAACAGATGGGCAGATGAAACAGCTGTGTCTGAATTAATAGGCTGTGCAGCATCAAGATGACAGCCCGTCTCAGTGGACGCTGTTAGTTACTGATTAAAAATGTAATCAGATTACAAGCACCTTTTCAAAAAGGTTAGTGAATAAATTAGTCAGACACATTTGGATGGGGAAGTCATGTAGAATGTGACATTGCAGATAATAATTGTTCATGCTTCCCCCTACTGACTGTGTGCTGGGCTGCAGCCAGACTAGGCGTGGTTTGTGTGCTTTTATGTTAGCGAGTGATAGGAGCGTGATTTGGAAGACCAAACGTCAAGACTGCAATTGAACTGGGAAAGTGTACGACACACACATGTTCACCAGCTAGTTGCTAACTTTGTCTGTTTGGAAGGTAGCGTGCAATAGGTCTATAAGAGCTTTGTCACCGAAGGCAGCAGCCTGCCTTGTCACTCTGAGTGACACCTTTTACGTTACATGTAGTCATTTTGTCATTTTATGTTCATAGGAAAGGATTCATTTGTGCAGCTTAAAGGTTATAAATCTGTCGCAAAGACACCTTGCTGACCTGTCGTGGGAACTTGCCATCATTCACCGAGTCTACTCGGTGATCAGTAGTTTGACTTATGAGCCTTATCATGTGGTTCACCTGTTCACCTGCACAGACGTGAAACGACGTGTGTTCAGGATCCTGGTTTCTGAGTTTTGGGGTGGTTTCCATTTGGCTCTTCATTCCCTCACTCACAATATTTATGGACACTTTGAATATGTTTATCTCTGCCCTCATTGGCAGCAGTCTTTTATGCATTTATATTTTACTTATGCTGAGTATATATATTTAATTCAGGTTTATTTATATAGCACCATATCATAACAAAGTTATCTCAGGGCACTTTTTCATATAGAGCAGGTCTACACCGAATCTTTAATATACAGTTTTAAAGATTGAAGACAAAGAAGATGAAGCGAGAATTAGGGATATGACGTTCCTTACTATTCCGCAATATTACAAAATATGTCCGGATAAACGAAGAGTCAAACTTATCAACTCAACTTATCCTTGCTAAAATGGGCAGTGCAAAAAAGGCTGCCTTCTCCAGTGACCAATATTTTAGGAAAGGACGTCAATTTGGATTTGTGCTCGGCAGACATTGCTGACGTCGTTACAGCTCAGAAAGGGAGGAACGGCAAGTTAGATGGTGCAGAACACATTCTGACTCAAAACGCTTCCTCAACAGGAGTACAAACCTCTCACATGATAATGAGCACTTGTGCTTAATTAGCAAACGAATAACACTCCAGATATGTCTTCTAAAACCATCACATGAAAGCAATTGTCAACTTAACTGTAATATAATTTTAATTATAAGTATTTTACTAAATTGGTCTTGAAATGCACCCTATTTCATAGGTAAATGAGATGTTTTTTTTCTTAAGAGGATAGTGGCCACCCACACTCGTGCTGATATTCCCTTATGTGAGACTGCATCTACATACTTTATTCCTCTGTCAATCAGTGTCATTTCAGACTGCTTTGTATCAGCTGCCACGAGACGCCTACTGCAGTGTGACCTTCCTGTCTCTGCATCTCGCTGGGTTGGGTTGTTTTTTTGTTTTTTTTATTAGATTGCTCTTTGTTATAGGCTGGAGACACTGTGCGATGGCCTGTGAGCTTCACAAAAAGTGCATCACATTTGAACATCCCTTTTTTGAAGTTTTGCGCCGTGGCTTTTAAATTCTGAGATTTAGAGGCAGTTCCCTAGGCTTGACAAGAGATTTTGGAGAAAGGGATTTTGTCCTCTATTTACAAAGAGTCTCTCTGCTGTTTTATCTGTAGGGCATGTTTTGTTTCAAAGCTGCAGTGCGGTTTGAATGTCTACCTCATGGCTTACTGGTCCATGAACAGGGTGTTTGGGGACTGGATGTGTCACCAGGTTGATGACGTGTTGCTACTGGGAAACGTCTCAGAAGACACAATCACCTGCCATGTGGGTTTGACACTGTCTAATGGTTTCTGATGAGAGTGAAATCATCCCGAGACAAAACTTTTCAGATTAACCTTAGGAGAGAAGAAATTAAAAAAAGATTTAATCTCTCAAGCTCCAGCTCTGCAGAGGATGTTGGCGATGATTCTACCTCAAGTATTGTTTTGTTTTTATTTGATCAGAGAAAAGATCTCAAATATGAGTTTAATTTATAATCACATAATTACTTTAATTTATAATGTATCTTGTTTGATTTCTCCCACTCACTCTGCAATGCATCTGTATAAAAAACACATCTTTCAGACCCCAGATGAAATGCTGCTGCTTTGACCGTACCACTCCTCTTTCTCATTGCTAAGTAATGAAGCTTCAGCTGTTTGTAGGGGTAGTTGTAATCTGACCCTCCAGGTAGCTCTTGCGCATGAAGACAAATAAAAGAGCATTAACATTTCCCAGAATGCAGCATCCCTATGACCGACCATGTAATCATAGTGTCCCCAGTTGGACTCTGGCTCGGGACCTTTCTTGCATGTCACCCGTTCTCTTGCTTTCTCCCCTTATTTCCTGTATATCTCTACTGTGAACTGCCAAATAATCCAAACTAAAATTCTTAAAAAAAAGGAAAAAATTAAATATAATATCCCAAAATTAATGAACATGTTGGAAAATGGACTACTTGGCCCGAGGAAGACATGTTCAAATGTAAGTATTTCTTTGCAAATAACCATGGTTGTTTCACATTGTTGTGCAACTGGGTGCAAAAACATTTTTGTGGTCAACAGACAATAGTTACCACTGGAAACTACGCTAACAATCAATGTAATGGGCTGTCTCATTGCACGTCTGTAACGTAGTTTCCACTGATGGCTACTAATGATAACTCCCTACCCCTTTTAGTTTTGTTCTGAAAGGCCCCTGCCCAATCAAGGAGAATTCAGAAACAAGGGATAGGGTTACACAGCATCTAATGGAGCAGTGCCTTTCTCACTACAACCCTGCTGCACAGAATGTTAAGCAAAATAAAACATATTCACATGTAAAACTCTGTCATGTTATACAGAGTGATCCCACACAACCTGTTCTCTTCCCTTTTTTTTTTAAAACATCCACATCTCTAAAAACAAATATAATGCACAGATTACTGACTGTGCTTATTAAGCCGACCTGGCTGTCCAACCCTCTGGCAGGTAGATGTGCGATGCCTTAGCTAATCCAACTCCTCAGGGAACCATGTGCTTTTTTTCTCCATCCAAAGGCAAAAAGTACAACATTAACATTGTGTTGGTCAGGCTAAACATGCCCTGAAGGTCAATACGGCTGAATATAAGGCTGCAGTTGACAGTATGGATGGTGCACTTGCATTCCATTGTAGTCAGTTAAATCGTGTATGTGCTGTATCTCCCAGAACTTGATGGAAAGATTGGCCCTTCCTTTAAAGGAAGTGGTAGAGACTCTTGGGGAGAGGAGGATGCACACAGTTAACTCAGGTGAAGTTCTGACTTATAAGCAGGTTGACCTCTTCTATTCTCTCTAGGCAATAACGCAAATAAATATCTGGCAAGTCCATGTTCAATGCTGCTCAAGGCTTTGCTTTCTTAACTCGCACTTGCACCAGCCTCTGTGAGCGTTCGCCCTGCCTCTCACTTTAATTGAAGCCGTTGCTTGTTTCACTGTGAGCTGACTCTGGCAGACTTGCACTGAAGACTCGACTGTTTTGCTGTGAAATCACGATGTTCTATATATGGTGATTGTGGGTCAACTTCCGTGTCTGTCTCCAATGTGCAAACGCTGTGAGCCTGTGTGCATACAGACATGCATCTCCATTTGCATCTGTTCACATATACCTCCTCTCCCAAATGATTCATCCGTTTGCCCTTCTTACCAGAAATAAAAGAGGACAGAGGTTTGAGGAATATTTTCTTGTGTTTATTTTTAGATGAAAGAAAAAAATAACACATCAAATTAATTACACTGTTTGAACATTCGGCATCAACACCAACAATAAGTTGGTATGTTTATGCTGTAGGTTTGGATCTATTTATGAACTCACCAGGGAAATGTTATATCAGCTCTGATTTGTCCCACTAACTGAGGGAGCCGGCTGCAGCACTGCAGCATCACGGGAGGCTTAACTGTTCCTGCACCAGTGCAGGCCAAATAAACAAATCTGCTCTCTGATAGAAACTCTGGTGCAAAACAGTCAACATCTGGAGATCACTGGGCTTGCCAATATTTTGGCATTCAGACGCTACGTCTCTCGTGTCTTTGCTTTATATCATTACCAGCTCTCAAGGCAGGAATACTGCAGTGACCAGACCCTCAAATCTAAAAGTTAAAACAGATCAGTCAGATTATAGCCACCGTACAAATACTGTATGGCCCATGTTTGCTGTGGAATAAAGGCACTTCAAAAGAGAAGAAGTTGAGATGATGTTCTGCAAATTGACTGCGAAAAAAAATCAAGTTGCTAAAGCTTAAATATTTTATTTTTAAAGCAATCATTTGTGTATTGAAAGTCACAAAACCATACGCATTTTCAAGGGTGGAGATACTCTTCATCCTCTGCTGTTGGAAAATGTTTCGTTGTCCTTTCATGCCTTTTTGGGTTGTAGCTTGCTGACTAATTTCCTTCTTAAGCGAGAGTTTGTAACATTTGTGAACTGGGGTCACAAGGAAATTACAGGATTATAGCGCATTCAATTTCTCTTAATTTTCCAAGATTATCTTGAGTCAGTTGCTTTAAATTATTATGATTTTCAACAACAAAACTTTGTGGTTAACGCAGTATACATACCTCATAATATTTATGAAAGTAATACTAAACTGAAATGACTGGTGCAGAACTGTTGAAATGCCCAGAGATTAACGATTTAGGTCCATCTCCCTCAGCAGAGATCCACTTGTTTGGTGCACACTGACGCGATCAATCAATTTGAAACCACAGGTTCACAATTGCAGTCTACAATGTCATCAAAATGCATGTAACAGGAGAGAAGTGTGCCACAAAATGCACGCAAGCGATAGTTGTTTTACAATAAATCACTGCCTCACTTTTGCCTTTAGTTTATCATTTTACAGTTTACAACTAATGGTCCTAAAAAGCACACACTGCATCACCTTCGTAATAACGTCTCAGAGTTAGCTCTAACCGTCTCTGGCATATTACTTCAGTGGAACGTCATAACGCAGATTAGAGTGCCGGATAATCTTATCATATGTGTTATTTCTTCTTTCAAAATGTACACAGTCTCAATTTAAAGCATCTAAATCAAGAATAAGTCTAGGAGTATCACACAGTTTGCTAGCTGATGAATTGCCGCCCTTTTTTTGGGCAAAGGCTGAATATAAATGAAATGGCACAGCACTGAGCCTTCAACAAAAACAACACCCCCATTATTACTGAAGACCCTTCACCACTGCAGGGATCAACAATGTGTGGAAAGTTGCACATTTCAACTGTAAGAAAAGTGAATTTTGGTGCTTTAATCTCATTTTAACTGTGGCTTATTATGTTTTGCATTATGTGTTGATGGACCTGAAAGCTGAGCGTAATCCCGCAGACCGCAACATATACACTGGCACAAGGTATGACATGCAGAAAATGGTGCCAGTAGCCCGCAAACCAACATCACCTTAGATATGAATTCACCAACAGACGTATTGAACATTTCTGTCCGTCTTTATTGGCATCCCTTTCATACCGGTGTGTGTTAAACAGACACTGCAAACATTGTCAATCATTTGCATTCACAGCCTGTCCAGAGCACAGTGCCAAGTCTATATCCACCTCTGAGGGCAATCAAATATTTACCAACCTAAATAAGGAGAAATCAGACATCATGCCATCTGAATAACAAAAGACTTCACCCTGCTTTTAATAAACCTCAGATTCCCAAATCAATCTGAATTAAAGTATTTGATTACCAGTTTCCTAGCAACCCAAGACCATGGCCATCTGTTGCTTGTGCAGACAGACGAGTCGGCCTGTGCTGTAGCCAGCAGGGAGGAATTCCACCACGCTTTGCATCTCTGGAGCTCATGCAGAGGTCTTTTTTACACCGAATGAAAAAAGAAAAGAAAAGAACCCAGAAGGATAGAATGTGCAATATCTACAAACCTCACAAAGACTGTTTTCCGGAGTGCATTCTGATCAATAATTTAGCATTAGACTGAAGGAAAAAATGTATTATTCATACAGACAAATGTCCCACTATACTCCGTTCAGGCCCATCGAGAACTGAGAGGATGCCACATACTTCCTCTGACACAGCGGATCCCGAGACACAAGAGACGATACACTAAGACTATCAGTCAGGTGACAACACCTACCAGGAGGACAACTCACACCAATATACTTCTGTAACTTTCCGAAACCAATCTGACATTCGCACCCATTTCACATGAGAAACGTCCTTTCACTTTTCAACAGCCGAGTGCAACACTATGACAGTCTTCCAGGGGAGACTGTCTGAAAACGTGCACCATTATATCCATATTTAAGCAATGTCTCCCTGATTTTACTCTGCCGTCCCATGTGTCCGTTTGGAACACCTTTATTACTTCTGATTTCGACAACACGTCTTAGGAACCAGCTCTGAACAAGCATAACCCGAGCCATTTCATATTTATAATTATAAACAAATTGCAGAGTTTTTGTCTGTTATTCAAACTCTTCAAGTACATCTTTATATAGCTGAAATGTATATTGCAAAAAAATAAATAAAAAAACTGTAGTTTGGCCTTTGCACAAAGACTAGGTTTTCATTTCATCTCATGCAGCTGTTGGCAGCTTCTTAGTGTTGAACTGTGAGCAACGTCACACGGTGCAGCTTTCATTTGATTATTTTGCGTTCTTCTGAACCAGCTTATGTGTCTTTAGTTTTGGCTTACAGGAATCATGAAAATAGTTCTGTCTATCTGAGATTTAATGGCAGTCGATTTGGCAGTGGGACCTAAGCTGTTTTAAAGCTCTCTGTCACCCTCTCTATTGCTCTGTCTTCTCTTTCCCTCTTGCTGCCTCACAGACAAATTCACTTGAATCCAGGCTGTGTTTGCTAATACACTGCAGCATCACAGACACATTCAATAATCTTATTCTATAATTAGAACCTGTAGTAGTGCACTCATTTCCCCTCTTTTATTCCATTCTGGTTGATGTTGACTGTGTCCCTGGTTTGATGATATGAGCTATATTTTCCCACCATATGGCCACCTGACATATAAGCGGACCCTACAATTTCCCTCATGATTCTGTGAGAACAGTGTTTGAAATAAAACTGAGAGGTGAATTGTTTGTTGCTCAACTCCTGTTCTTAACTTTATTGGAGGCTTCATCTCACAAAGGTCCTCCATGTTTTGGTGACTTCCACAGCGAACACAGAAAGCACTTCATGAATTCAAAAGGAAGCACTTAAACATCCACGGAGAAAATCTTTGTTTGCATTATCAATTGTCTGTTTGCTCGTAGGGTCCTCCCTTTTCCCTCCCTCGGCAACCTCTTGCATCATTACACCATTCAGCCCTGGTGCTGGTGTAAAGACGGTAAACCAGCCCCTTTGGAATCCTTCAATGGCCATTAGTGTTCTGTGGGGAAATAAAAGGACCCATCTGTGGAGGTGGTGATGAGGGGGTGACAGGAGGAGTGGAGGACAGGGGGGGGGGCATCCCTTGAGAGACCGAGGGATTAACCACTGACACATGGAGCCTGCTAATAAGGCAGTTTGGAGACCTCCATCTATAGGATCAGTACATGCATGTGTAACACACACCAGACATGCACACACACTTGCACAAACACTTATATATAGTTTCTCCTGTGCATACTAGATTAGCAGAGTTTCTCACACACAGACACTCCAGCAGAGTCTCAGAGTCTGTCACACACAGGCAAACACACACAGTCTCTGCATCTTTATTAAATTTGTAGTAGGGCCACATCTGGTCACATACACCCGGAGAACAAAAGGAGGAGGCAGAGGGGGGAGGGGGCGGGGGAGAAAATCCCAGTGTCAGATATGGAGATTTCATTCCATGCTGCAGAGTATTAATGTGCGTGTGCACGCGCCAAGCATCTGTCACGTATAATTGGAGGGTGTCAGGTGCAGACACAGGGCCAGATTCAGTCCACCCACAACATGAATTTTCTGCTCCTGTGACTGGTTGAATCTGTGTGTCAACATCTATATTTATTATGGGGCTGACCCAGAGGTTTGGGAACGATGACTGCCTGATGGGGGATGAATGACTCTCAAGATTGTCATGAATCATCCAACAGACCAGGAGTGTCTCATTTTCAGCACCCTCAACGTTGTTGTCGGTTTAATCATAATTCATTGATTGTCCAGAGCGTTTCTCCAGAGAGGAATTGCTGGCCGAGTAAAAACGTCCCCCTCAGTGTACTGTATGTTGTAGTTAGATATGCTTACGCTTGAGTTAACGGAGCAACTTTGTTAAAGCAGTATGGCAGGATTTGTTTGGTTTCGCTGTCCAAAACGTGCGGCCCGCACACAGGGATTCAAGTGCATGAACATGAGACCCTTCCTCTCATGAGACTTACCTGTCACCACCACCGCACACAAGCCCCCAAGAGTCTCCGATCTTGCTTGATGGGAGAAACCACTGCACCACCAGCTTTGGCAGGAATGTTTTGACACCGACTTGCAGTAGTTTTGTTTGCGAAAGAGGGTCCACATTGTCTCCGTGTGCAGTTCCGGTTTCCGCTTTATCAGACAGCTCATGAATGTCTGCTGACGTGAGGAAAATTATTGCTAATTAACTTCAGGTTTCATTCACGTTAGACATGTAATGTGACACACCGGTTGATGAGCCTGCTTTGAGTGGGAATTTACCCAGGGGGCGAGGCAATTAACAGGCATGCAGAGTGGGCTCGGCAACAATATGACCAGGGGGTTTTGTCTCCATCTAACCTAAATCTAACTTACATGACAATATGGTTTAGAGTGCTGGGATAGAAATAGATCACAGGGGCCAGAGGAGAGACAAGGTAATGTAATGTCATTCACCACAAATCAGGTCTCATTGGCTTCCTGAGATATGGTGGATCCAGAAATAGAATTTTGCTGACAGAGGAAGTTGTTGCAACCAAAGATCAATACACTCACTCGCCCCCTTTGCTTTAAGACTAAGACATTTTTCTGAGCGCTGCATTTTGTTTTCCCTGTTCCTGTCTGGCCATGCGGTGACTTAAGAGACGGTGGTTTTGACTGTAACAAAGTTTACTCTTGAAACACTGTAGGGCCCGCAGAGTCAGTTTACCTGGGAATTATGCAGACTGAGGCTACAGTCAAGCAGGTCTTTGCATTTAGAAACATAAATTTTTGACCATTTACAATCATTTTCATTATCGATTAGTTTATTAAATTCTTTATTTGATAAGTTGATGAATTGTTTGTTTGTTTCCTTGTTTGTTCAACCGATGTACCATCATATATATGAAACAACTATAAGAAAAGTAGACAATTCTTACATTTGAGAATGTGGAAGAAGTGAAAGATTAGAATTTTTTCGAAAAATGACTTAACCAGTTGATGGATAAACAATATAACTGAACGACATAATATGATAGAATTTTAATCAAATTGTTTCAGCTCTTTCAGCACGGTTGTAGTTGACTATAGCGCAGTATCCCCAGGGATTACTACATCCATGCTGGACAATTTCACACCATTTTCATGCAAGAGACTGGAATTTATTATAAAACCACGATCTTTCCCTATCCTAAGTGTCTTAGTTGCCTAACTTTAGCCATACCTTAACAATTGTTTGTCATAACCATGATCTGACCATGAGTCTGGTAGCCAGCGCTTATAATACATCCATGCACTGGACAAAATCCCTCAAGGGTTTGACAGAATTGTCCAATCACGCCATTGTTGTCTGGTGATATGGTTGTGACAGTGAGTCCATCCGTACTCTTTACATATGGTTAATTTTGACAGCATTGGTTCAAGAGGTTATGTGCTCAAAGGTGAATTGCCTCTGCAGTGGCCGTTTCAAACTATAAATGAATGTCCCGCATGAACAGATAGATGGCATCTGTCTGGTGTAGTGCTACATTTTACACTCTGAGTTAAACACTGATGATTTTGCCTGCCGCATGTTGGCAAAATCATCAGTATTTCCCCATATGGCTCTGAACATGCTCACAAGCTGCTGTCAGTCAGTGACTAGATGCCTCCCACACCAAACAGTGGAAGTGATATGGGCCTACGCTACACGTCCAGCAAAACAGCAGCAGATGGTGAATATTCTGGATCCACGAGCCTTTGTGATGGATGCATCTGAGACTCGACTGAGTGACAGCTGTTTCACAGTATGCATCCAGTTACTGTGCAATCAGCCGCGGATCGGGGAAGTGACCTGGAGGGTGGATTGGCAGGAGGTTTGGCAAGAAAAGCTTAATCACAGATGTGATGTCATCAACATGCACCCTTTGGTGTATCATTAACTGATAATGACGTGGTCAGCATCAGCATAGGTAAAAGAAATATGTTTACAATGGAAGAGGAATGTTTTATTTATTTATTTTTTTAGATGACTGAATAACATGTCATTCATTAAAAAAACATTCTGGATATGAAAAGTACAGTTAATTTTCCTAAAGAGATTCATTAATATTCAAAAGGACAATCACTAAATATTAAACACTTAGAATTGTTTCTCAACAACACTACATCTATACTGTACACAGCATTTCAAAGCAATCGAATTACAGTTTGTAGTCATACCTACAATAGTAATGCACCTGATTTGATTTCCTACTGCAGCTGAGCGATGGGACCTCAAATCAATCAATGGTGATTTCACACATTTACCTCAGCGCTTATTTATTTTAACTCTGCTACCACAATTTGTATTACTTCCGCAGAGGCTTTCCGTCAAGATATGTTGCTAGATCATGTTGTGCAGATGTTAGCTGTCAAACCCTTGAAGGTGAGACTTATTTATTATGAAAGATGGTTGCATGCATCTCACCGGCATGTATTATCATCAGTGTAGCTTAAGGAAAAAAAGCGGCAGACAATCTGAGTAGACAATCTATAAAGCCTGATATGCACTCACGACCACACACGGGGGGAAAGCCTTAAACCAAGTGAGCTAAATTGGGTCATTAAGTGACTTTTATAATCATTAACATTACATTTTAAGTATACAACATACACTACTTAAAGGTGTATCCTAGTTACAGAGTGAAGTGTGTTCGTGACTGCAATCTGTTTAAACACCGATTTTACTGTGGACAAAGGTAGCATTTTAGGATTCAGTGTTTTGCGAATTGTTTTGGTTAAAATGAGTAAATCACCTTCTCTTACTGCCTTTTCTTCCTGTGTTCTACTTCTTGTTTTTAGAAAGTACGTTCCCAATGTTCCCAATTGTGAATTGAGCCACTAACCTGGCAGGGACTCTCAGAGGTATCTGGCAAGCTTCTGCAGTTTTATTAAATGACTTCACTAAGCACAACATTTGCACAGATTACTTTCAGTCCACAGGCACATAGTGTTTACATCAAATAAACACGGCTATAAAATTATATTCTGCATTTATAACATTAGAGGAAGACATCTTTTGAAATGAGACTTTTCGTAAACTCTTGTATGATTGCTGCTAAGAAATACAGTATGGGATCAATCTGCACAAGGCTTATTGGCTTACAGGTTGACTTGGTTGTTGACTTTGTCTTATGGTTTTTATGTTCAGACCTACGCCGTCCTACTCGTAACCCACGTTCCTTTGGGTTGAGTATAATGTGCTGTACTTGGATACTTCATCTTCAGCATGTATGTCTCTTCGCTGAGCTTGATAGCAGTCAATGAAATGATGAATGAAAGTGATTATCGGCAGTGTGTTTGTTTTGATTTGCAAACATCGCCGGTGCAAAGCAGTAATTGCTGTGTTGTTTTCTCTGCACTTCGCCGTAATCACTGTGCCAGTGTCGTGATGTCACAGGACTGACAGCAGCTGCTAAACCCACAAACAGACAGGCATGAGCTTTTCTACTCAGACTACAAATAACAGAACGGCAGAAATTAACACAGTGACCATGTCTGAAGAGACAAGAATATCTGCACCTTTTTCAAGTGCGTTATATAATATTATGTGATATAGACATAGATACATAACTTTTACTTATCTATCAGTTACAGCAGGCAAATTGACCAAATAATGGACTACAATATATTATGCCTGCATAAGTATTTTGCAATATATCTGACAAGATAGTTGCTGAGCCAACACAATAAATATTCTCAGTCTAGACTGTGAATAATTGCAGCTATAGAAACTAACAGCCAACTGTGCATATAATAATCTGTGATTCTCATTCTTGGTTGAATGCAAAATGAAAATGCAATGCAAACTTTTATTTATTAAGTTCTACTTATTAGTTTATAAAAAGAAACAAAAAACATCTGTCGCAAGTCAAATGTGTGACTCACTGTGTATCACAGCAGAATTCTATGGTCTCAGTGATTGCACTGAAAGTTGAGGTGCAGCAAATAGAAAACCAGAAAAAGCCCACAACTCACACCAAGACAATGGAGGAATGCCAAATTATTGCAGCATCTGCTTGTCTCTAGCGGCATCATGGTACAGCTGTTGTCTGCTGTCACATCAACAATGAACGTCTAGTTCACTAACCGTTAGCGTTATCATCCAGCAAATTGAGTTTTGCTGACATTCCTGAGTCTCTCGGTGAAAGCTAGACAAATGGCGATTGATAAAGCTAGCTGGCTAGCTAACATTAGCTAACACACAAGTGTCATAAATGCAGTCAACGTATCATGCACAACGTCACTGTTTTGGCTGATGCCCAGGATGCACACTTGTGGTGTGCCAGCGCGAGGATGCGAAACGACACTGACTGCACCGATCTTAATGGCCACCGGTGTCACTATAAACAACGGCTTTCTGAAAACTCAACACAGCCCCTTTAAATGTCATAGATTTCTGCTTTAAGAGCATAATTGTTTCCGCGAAGTGTCAATCAATGCAACAAACGAGCCCTGATGGCAAGAGCAGTGTCGGAGTTGTGGCTTCCAACAGAAGGGAAGAGAGGAAAAAGGGAAAGGTAGCGCCTGTTTCCCAAGCTGCTGCTGTAAACCTAGGGATTGCAGGATGTCACTCACAGGTGTAAATGAAGAGGCTTGTTGGTTGCCTCACCTCCCTATGTTTTCCACTGACATCTCTCTTCTTATTATACAGCTATCACTTTTTATAGAGCTGCCACAGACAATTCCCGAAGAGTTACATGGTGACAGGAAGTGCCTGTTGTTTTTAATATGTGTGGAAAAAATGGGAAAAGCCTGCTTTGTGCCTCCGCCTCTCAAAGCGAACGCTTACCTTCTTGGTGTACATGTGAGGTTTGGAATAAAGCAATCTCTAGGATCTCTGAATATGAGCGCTGGCAAGCATGAGAAGTTTGTAAGAACGGAGAAGATGCATTTTACGAAGATGATACGAGAATGTTAAAACAAGAAATGGTTCCCATTATGAACAAAAGATGCCGAGATAACATTAGCATCATCATGTGGTTTCTTTTAGGATGTGTACCAGAGAAACGGGACTTTCAGCTTCTTTATTCTCCAGCAACTTTTGTTGTGTTCATTGTCCATTGAACTTGTTACATCTGGAGCTGTTCCTTTAGAAACATTACTCTCACATCCAGCGATATACAGTATTCAGCAACATTTTGTCGACATATTAAAGCATTTCCCCACCACACACATCGCAAATGCTCATATCTCGTTCATTAAGAGGAAAGAAGAAGGATAGCAAAACCACAAGCCGTGTGTCAGCATGCAAATGTGACTGTCAAATGTGACAAGCATCTCTCTCTTCTCTCAACTGTTTTGCATTCGTTAACATTCTTCTCATTCAGAAAATCTGTCACAACTTTAGAGACGTGAGGGTGACTGATGTGGAAAGAGATGCAACAGTGGATATCTGCAGGGGGAAGGAGTAATGGGGAGTCTTTCTCCTTCATTTCGAGGCGAGAGAGAGAGAGACAGGGAGAATAAAAAGAGCATGAACATGTTTCTTCTCACTAATCTCACACTGAGCTTTCACACCTAACTGCTCCAGCAATGATACATTATTCAGTGTTTGCACAGCTTCGCCCAATCCAGAGCTGTTTGAATCTATGAGCTACTGGCAAAATAAAAGACAAAGAGACGTGAAACTGCAAGGTGTCCATTTGTTCACCTCACACTGAACGCCGAAGGTGAAGTGTGGATGCTGTAGGGCATGACCTGATTTCAATTTTTTTTTAAACAATGCACTGAGCAGCCAATGATGACGTTTGAGATTCATACATACATTATAACATAAATTCCTATTGAAGTCAAGTTCCCACACTTGAGGAAGTTCAAAAGTCCCCCCCCTCACACACACACACACACACACACACTGGAAGAAGGCAGCTTTAAAGAAATGTGTGTGATGTTAAACAACACAGAGCCACGAGCTCTGGGTTAAGAACCACTGACTCTACAGGAAATGGGACTTCTGAGGATAAGCCTGTTAAAAAAGTGTGCTAACAAATTAGGATTTACACCGACATCCTCAATCACAGTGGACTTACATGGGAGGGAAACCCTGCAAAAACTATTTAACCGAGGGTCATATTTGCAAACTATTCTTAATGCTCATGGATGTGCTTGCACTTGGATGGATAGGATTTGCCACCACAGGACAATTCAAATGGTGTCAGTGAGGATGTGACATTCTGCTTATTTCCTGTGGTGATATAGACTGTTTGACAAACACTGTTTTGTACGAAGAAGCAAACCTGCACCTAGGTAAAAGATAGACACGAGCGACTTTACAACTGTTTAATTTCTTGTACAAAACCCTTAAAGCTGCTCTAATCAATATTTTTATATTTACAGTGGATGAAATTACTATGTGTGATGTGAAAGGGGACATAACTACAGAAAGTGATTACCAGACTCTGCAGTTCCCCTTAGCTTAGGAGCATTTTAGCTTATTTTTTAGCTCCTTGTTTGCTTTTTTCCACGAGTGCCACCTATAATGTTTTGGTTCAGTCTCACCAGTCTCATCGGTGTTGTTTCAGCAAGCAGCTGCCTTCAGCAAAAAAGCTCAGAGGACAGACACAGTTAGCGACTAGCTGGTGAACATAGCAGAGCATTTAGCAGCTATAAAGAGCCAGATATTTCCCTCAGGAGCTGGTGGAGACCAAAAACAGAGATAAAAAGACAGTGAACATTAAACTTAAATTCATCTGGTTTATCTACTTTATTTTAGTATGTATGTACATCTTTTTTGTATCTACCGAGCATCTTTGGCATCAATATGTCCTTCTGGATGAAGAAAGATTTATCTTATCTTATCAACTGTAGTCAGTACATGATACATAGTATCTTGACCATCTTTTGAAAGGCAAAGTCTCAGGATGTTTATTTTAGGGAATACATCGTATTCAGACTTGGAGACACACACATTCAGTAGCTGACAAAATGACATGTGAGGTAGTCACTTTCCTTCCTGGCCATATAGCCTCATGATAAATGATGGATCGTTCTGGTTACCCATGATTACTCATGCAGCACAGTGTTTCCCTCTAATCCAGCAACTCTTGATCGGCGATCCATGCCTGCAAACCCTAGCCCACATCTCCTATTTTCCTCCTCCGCTCCCTGTTGCTGCTCCCAGAGTGTCTCCTGCTTAATGCTAGATGTGACAGAGCCAAGCAGAGGGGATTTAAGGGAGAGGAGGACTGGGGGCTTCGGGCTACCATGGTCAGGGGGTTTCATTGGCCAGACCGTCGCCCCCAAACCTAACCACTGAATTATTCATGATGTGAAATGCGAAGGGGGTGGGGAGAGGGGGGGGTGAGGTGTGTGGGATTGCATCATTGCTGTGTCTGGGCCTCTCATGTGAGTGCTGTATTCTTAACCCTGACACACAAAAGAGATGTCGGGGGAGATCGGGGCGGGGGGGGGGGGGGGGGTGCAGTGTTTGTGTTACAAATAAAAACACACACACAAAAAAACACACGAAGGAAAGGCAGACATGGTAAGCACACAAAACATAAATAACTAAAACAAAAGCACACA